>JACCEG010000689.1:0-43420 GCA_014065205.1 Tuber brumale | reverse complement strand
TCGTGGGAGGAGAGGGGGGGGTGGATGGTGGTTCGTGAAGATCAAGCCCGGAGGGTTGATTTCAATCGCCGGGTGTGTAGAGGAGACGGAGGATGTCCTATCTACTCGGACCTAATGTCCTCCTTATATAGTTGCCCTTCACGCCCTTGTGACTCATCCCAAGTCACACGCCACATATGACTCACAACTCGTGAGTCATATCAAAACATCACAAACTAGTCATATGACCGAAGTGGTCACATGCGCAAAACCCATGACCTCTTATTGAGGTCATGTGCGTAACATAACATATCATCATAACCATATCATATGACCGAAGTGGTCACATGCGCGAAACCCATGACCTCTAAATGAGGTCATGTGCGAAACATAACATACCTATGACTCATAACTACGAGTCATGTGAAAACCTTTCCTTGCTAAGCCACGTTCGTGACATTTGTTGACAGTTTTTCTTCTGGCTGTTTCAGGCAGGCATAGGGGTGGAGGTTTTTTGTGTCGGCCATAACTAGTGCTGCATGCAGATGCTGTACCTTAAACACAGAATAAAATTGAAGATGAAAAAAGAAAAAAAGAAAAAAAAAGAAAAAGAAAAAAAGAAGACCAAGGAGATAGGCGATTCTCCATCTCCTCCATTTTCCTCTCGATTGAAATCAAACCTCTGGGCTTGATCTTCATGAACCACCCTTCCCGCCCTCTCTCCTCCCACTATGGCTTGCGCCTAGGAGTGATGGCCATCCACCTCCCCTCACTGTCCTCTTCGCCTTTTCATGTGTTGGGGCTCTCCCTCCTCTGGGTGCCGGTATGCCTTTCACGCTGCCCGTTCTTGTTCCTCTCCTCGCTTAGCGAGGCAACTCCATACAGTCGGCGACCCCTCACTTCCCATGCTTCAGACGGCTGGGAACAAGGTTTGCAGTACACCAGGACTCTGCAATGGGCCCTCGGGTTGATCTCGCTACTTCCCATGGTTAGCTTAAGCGGTGGTATCCCATCTACTAAGTGACGCTATCTCTTGTAGAACAAGGGACTACATGAGAGACGTGGTAAGATCGCTTGCCTTCTGCCTCTGGAGACCGCCTAGGAAGACACGAACACGATTACCAATAGTTGACACAGTCACGTTTGGTTTCCGCCCTGATCTTACGGTTGGATCAGCTTGCACCCGACTGCTACGCCCTCACTTAGCTTACACCCTACGGCTACAACGCCTTACCTCAACGCCCTACGGGTGTCCCCGCCAGGCTTCCCAGTTTGGATTGCACTGGTCCCTGTACCCTGCCACGGGTTTGTTCTGCCCGCCTTGGATTTTACTCTCTTCGGTCCCCCCTTACACTTTGCGCGGTTTCCCCTTGGCGATAGACATTTGTTGTCGTAGGTGGCCCTGATCGGATGGGTGTGGCTTAGTGGGGCAGCTCTTGCTGTGGGGTTTCACGATCACTGTCGGGTTGTGGGGTTTCTTTTTGTTTTGATGGACTTGGGTGACTTTCTTTTCACAGTCTTTACCGTTTATGTATACTACAAGTTGCGGGGTGGGGGAGTTTTTTTGACTGCGCGGGTTTTGGGTGGGGGATGTCATGTTTTGTGGATTTCGGTCCTGTCTCCCATTGTGCCTTTCTGTTTGGGTTCGTTGACGGTTTTTCCTCTGGCTGTTTTGGGCTGGTGTAGTGGTGGAGGTTTTTTGCATCGGCCATAGCTAGCACTGCATGCAGACGGTGTACCTTAAACACAGAATAAAATTGATGATAAGAAAAGAAAAAAAGCGAAGAAAAACAGAAGTAAAAAGAGACCAAGGAGATAGGCCATCCTCCCTCTCCTCTATACACCCGGTGATTGAAATCAACCCTCAATGCCATGTATTTATGAACCATCTACCCCACCTCTCCTCCCACAATGGCTTCGGCCTCGGAGTGACGGCCATCCCCCTCCTCTCCCCAATGACCTCTTCTACATTTTCGGATGTCAGGGCTTTTCATCCTCTGAGAGCCGGTTTGCCTCACGCGGTGTCCGGTCTTGCCTCCTTCCTCACATAGCAAGGCCCCTCCCTATAGTTGGCGACCATTCACTTCCCATGCTTCAGACGGCCGGGAACACAGTTTGCGGTATGCGAGAGCTTTTTAACCGGCCTTCGGGTCGATCTCACTCCTCCCTACTGTTAGCTTAAGCGGTGGTATCCCATCCACTAAGTGACGCTATCTCTCTGTGAATATGGGACTACATGAGAGACGCTGTAAAATGCTTGCCTTCTGCCACTGGGGACCACCTAGTCAGACAGGAACACGATTACTGAGAGTTGACACAGTGGCGTTCGGTTTCCTTCCTGTTCTGTCAGTTGGATCTGCTTGCACCCTACTGCTACAACCTTACTCGGCTTGCACCCTACTGCACCACCCTCCCTTGCCGTCT
Organism: Tuber brumale; assembly: GCA_014065205.1. Lineage (NCBI taxonomy): Eukaryota > Fungi > Ascomycota > Pezizomycetes > Pezizales > Tuberaceae > Tuber > Tuber brumale. The sequence goes on along the minus strand of JACCEG010000689.1, from coordinate 41,017 downwards.
CCCACAGGCGGCCCATTTTCTTGGTTACGTCGCATTCTGGGATAACTTCTTTGGTTTTCTGCTGCCAGCATGTATATCTGGCTAGGTTGTTGTGGGATTTGCTTTGCTATTGTTTCCTTAGTGTTTTTCAAGATGTTTCGGGCAGTTACCTCCTTATGTTTTTCCGCTTTCTTCTTAGTTAGGTTTCTCCTATTCTCTGAGTTCACTTGTGAGGTAGTGATGGGTTTTTCTTTGGTGCGAGATGTACCGTTAGGCCCATACCAGAGGGTCTTGGAGATACGGTCGGGCTGGGCGGAACGAGGTTATAGGTTTTCTTCTATGCCATAGCTAGCACTGCATGCATGGTTCTTGCACCTTAAACTAAGTAATCATATGAAGATATAAATAAAAAATAAAAAATAAAAAATAAAAAAAGACCAAGGAGATAGGCCATGCTCTGTCTCATCTATTTTCCTCTCGATTGAAATCAACCCTCCGGACTTGAGCTTGAGGAACCTCCCACCACCCCCTCATGTCCTCCCATGATGGCTTTGGCCTATGAGTGACAGCCATCCCCCCTCACTGCCCTTGTTCGCTGTCCACACGTCGGGACTTCCCATCTTCTGGGTGCCGGTATGCCTTTAGCACTGCCCATTCTCATCTCTCTCCTCGCTTAGCGAGGCCGATCCTCATGGTCAGCGACTGCTCGCTTCCCATGCTTCAGTTAGGCGGACGCCAAACTCAAGTATATAACTGAGGGACGTAGGCCCGAAATCTTTAATTGGAGAATCTGTCGAGGAAGGCTCGTCTCGATAAAGTAAGGTAAGGTAAAGATTTAAAGTGTGAAAAAATATTATATTGATAAGATCACTTCTCCATNTTGCTTGATGATGTCTGTAAAGCTCGGGAGGCACTTCGATATTTATATCCCGCGTCTGAGTGTTCGCGGACTACTTCTAACTACTATGCCTCCGAAGTACCACCCTGGTTTTAATACGCAAACGTCTAGAATCTTATAAGTGCGAACACCGTTTGACCCTGAAACTTATCACCCCCTTTCACGGACACGGAATAGTATTCCTCCATTGAGATGACTGCGCTATTTGTTATACCAAACAGTGGCCTCTAACTTAGATATCCGCACAGACTATTATATTACTCTAGTCATATTGACTATCGTTCCAGTAGTCTCTTCGGTCATGAAGTGATCAGGTTCATGCCGGTTCACCTAATGCCAATCGCAAGCCAGAGCTCAACGTGTCAATGTCTCAGGGGTCTCCATCTTATCTAGGTCTTCCTTTCTGAGTGTGCCTCTCCTTGGTCCGCCGGCCTCCGCAGAGGGGTCCTATTGCTAGGACCAACCAACCTACATCTGATCTCAGAAGGGTATGGGTGGATTCGGTATACCCTCAATAGCTCTTGCTACTAGGACATCTTCTTGGAGTCTTTCGCCGAAAACGTCTCGTCACTTTCGGCCCATTGTTTAAAAAGCCTAACTTTGAAGCCTACTATCTCCATGCGCCTTCCACAGATCTCTTCCGTTCCACTTCCCAGACGTTGGCAAAGGTTCCCTCTCATATAACCTGCGAACAGCATGTGGTCGGACGGACGGTGGAGACGTATATGGTATTATGAAGTGGGCTTCATTGATGTGACATTTTAGTCATCGGACGCAACTCGGGAAATCTCGCTAATGACGTGTGGGTCCCATAAGGGGGCCGGAGGGGGGTGTTGGCACTCGGGCAAATTGAGGGTCTGTGTGCAGTTACCCTACCGTGGGTCCGTGCACATGTCTCAATTTCCATATGCCTAACATGAGCTCCATCCTACCAGGCTTCGCCTCGAATGCCTTGATAACCAATTTTATAATTTCTTTCTAAATACATTTTAAGACTCAGTATGGTCAGGGTAAAAAACCTTCCGCATTTACTTGGCCACAATAGGAAAACCTTTTCCTCACTATCTTACTTTTGCCCTTCCTGGCATGTCTGGATTTTCATTATGAAAACTTTCCACAACCTCCTCCGCGTTTTCCATGCCCGTAGCAGGCTCCCGTGTGTTCTCATCTTCTGAACATCCTTGCCATTTGACGAAGTACCACACTTCTCGCTTCTCATGATAGCGACCGCGTACTCGTTTCCTGTAAGAACGAATCTCGCTTCTTACTATTTTCTCAACCTCCCATTGTAGATCTCCGTCAACGTCCTCTGGTTCTCTAGGGGGTTGCTGACAATTGTCATGAACTAATTCACGATAGGGTTCTAGTAGTGCGACATGGAATACGGGGTGAATGTTCCATCGATCGGATATGTTGAGCTTAAAGGCTCGTGATCCGTGTTTTTCTATTATCTGGAAAGGGCCGCATAGCTTTTGAATTAGCTTCTTAGATTTTCGTCGGGTCCAAATGTTTTTTGCATTTAACATTACTTTGTCCCCGATCTTGAAGTCCGGCTGTTGTCGAGCTTTTCGGTCATAGTATTTCGATATTCCTTCCCTTGTCTTTTCCAATGACCCACGTGCTAGTTCATATATCGCCTTGATCCAGTTTGCATAAAGTGTCGCTCCGGGATTTTGAGCTTGTGCTCCTTCATCCACTCTGTTTGTGGATGGAATCCGTAGTTCGCATAGAATGGTGACATCCCATGAGCATTGGTTGCAGAGTTGTTATAGGCATGTTCAGCCAACGGTAGCAGCTGATACCAGTTATCCTGATCATAGTTGACAAAACTTCGAAGGTAGCCTTCCAGCACTTGGCTGGTTCGTTCGGTTTGTCTGTCAGTCTGAGGATGGTATGCCGTTGACATCCTTCGCTTAATTTCCAACGCTTTGCAGAGTGATTCCCAGAATTCTTCCGTGTACTTTGAGTCCATGTCTGAGACGATTTCAGTTGGTAGGCCGTGTAGCCTCCATACTTCTTTCACGAATGCGTTTGCGACATCTTTGGCCGTCGCCGACATCTGTAGTCTGATGAAATGTGCCATTTTCGTGAATCGATCCACAACTACCATTATCTGAGTGCATTCTTGCGACTCTGGTAGTTGGGTAATGAAGTGCACTGAGATAGACGCCCATGCTGCGTAGGGTATTTGCAATGGTTGCAATAATCCGTACTTTGCGTGTCTAGGCGATTTGTTATGTTGGCATTCATCGTAGGAACGTACATAGTCATTGACCCATTGCACCAGTCCTTTCCAGTAGAAGTCTCTCGTGATTATTTCCAAAGTCTTTTCTTGACCGAAATGTCCTGTAACCTTTGCATCATGACACCCTTCTGCGATCTTGGTATATAGCGCCTGACTATCTGGTACAAATAGTCATTGCTTATAGTAAAGTAGATCGTCGGTCAAAGTCCAATCTTTGGGAAAATCTTTTCCTTCGTCTCGTAACTTAATAAGTTCTTCCCTTCATTGCCTCCAAGTTTCATCTGTCCCGATAGCTTCCTGTATCTCGTTCAAGAATTCGGGATTGAACTGCTTCATGCCTTTTTGCAGGATTATTGCATTGGACATTAGAACTTTCTCTGGTACTTCTGAAATGTCGTACCAGTGCTCGTTGTCCTTAGCTGATGCCTGCAGGTAACTGATGCTTGGTTCCTGTTCCTTGACGATCAAGGATCTTGTCGCTATATCGGTGCTTCCGAAGCGCTTGGCTCCTTGTTACGTATCTCCCAAGTCGTCTACTTCCATCACGTCGGAGGTGTTGACCTTTTCTATCACTAGTTGAGCTATGCGATCCCCCATTCTTATCTGGCCCTCCACATCCTTATGATTGAATAGTGCGACTTTAAGTTCACTGGTGTAATCGGCATCGATTACTCTTGCGCCGGTAGAGATTCCGCTTCGGACCGCTAATCTGCTTCTGGGAGCAACTCTTCCGCAAGTTCCTTCGGGTAGCCCTACAGCTACACCCGTCCTTAACAATGGTTGTCCGTATTTTGGAACAACATCATCTTCTATAGCGTACAGGTCATATCCTGCCACCATTGTTGAGCCTTTTGTCGGCAAGTATGCCTTTTTGCTCAATCTTTTGACCCTAATCACGGGTTCCTTTCCACCTCTTCGAGGTTTCAAATCCAAATCTTTATCGCCATCCCAGTCTTCCCCTTCATCGCCTATCCTCGCTACCAGTGATACCAGGAAACTTTCTTCTTTCAAAATTTTCTGTTCGCGATGGGTAGCTCCCTCCTCAGGACAGTACTCCGGCCGTCTGCTTAACGCATCAGGCTTTCCGCCCTTCGTGCCTGGTCAGTATACAATGCGGAAATTGTATTCTACCAAGTTCTGAGCCCATTGAATTTGACGGCCACTCCAGACTTTTGAGGTGAGGAAGTATTGTAGGTTTTGATGGTCGGTAAAGACTGTGATTGGTTTCTCCGTTCCGATCAAGTAGTGTCTGCATTCTTTAAAAGCTTCCAGAATCGCGAGAAGTTCTTTATCATGAATCTCGTAATTTCTCTCCGCTGAGCTTAATTTTCTGGAATGGAAAGCTACTGGATGTAATCTTTTTTCAAAGTATTGAGAAAGGACGCAGCCAAGTGCAAAATCGCTAGCGTCCATTTCTACCACTGTTTCTCTTTCTGGGAAAAAGCGGTGGAGTATGGGGGCTGTGGTGAATTGGTGCTTAAGCTCTTCGAAAGCAGTGTCCTGTTCAATTCCCCATTTAAAATTCTTAGGATTTCCTTGCAATTTCTAGGTTATTGGCTTACAAATGGCTGAGAAGCTTTTTATGAATCATCAGTAGAAGTTGGCAAACCCCATAAAGACTTGTACTTCTCTGACCGACTTAGGCGCTTTCCAAACCATTATGGATTCCACCTTTCGGGTGCTCATAGACACCCCATCGACCGCCATCATTTAGCTGAGGAATTCTACTTCTGTGGCATGTAAAGTCGATTTTTTTAGCGATACTGCTAATTGAAAGTCTGATAGACTTTGTAAAACTTTCTTAACAGCTTCGATGTGTTCCTTGTCATCCTTTGAGTAGATGAGAATATCATCAAGGTAACACACAACTCCAACGTCAAGGTATTCCTGGAGAACTTGGTTCATCATATCCTGGAAGGTCGCCGGAGCGTTGACCAATCCAAAAGGCTTGACCTTATATTCGTAATGTCCATATCTTGTACGGAACGCCGTTTTCCATTCGTCTCCTTCCTTTATCCTAATCGGGTGGTAACCGTCCTTAAGATCTAACTTGGTGAAGATCTTTGCGCCAGCTACTCTATCTCTGAGTTCGGACATTAGTGGAAGGGGATGTTTGTTGAGGAAAGTAATCTTATTTAGGTTTCGGTAATCCACAACTGGGCATAATCTGCCATCTGCCTTTGGTACGAATAATATTGGTGCTCCTGCCGGTGATTGACTCCTCGTGATCTTTCCTTGTTTGATCATTGTCTCCAGGTATTCCCGTAAAGCCTTAAGCTGTTTTTCGGACAGTGGATATATCAGCCCCCGAAGGGGGAGTTGATCCTGGGATCAGTTTGATTTCGAGATTGAATGTCCGTCTTGGAGCCAATATTTCTGCCGTCTGGGCTTCAAACAAATGCTTGTAATTCCAGTATTCTTTTGGTAGTGATTCGAGTTCCACCCTATTTTCGATGGCTCCAATTCTTCCGATGCGGCAGGCATTAGGATCCCAAGTGACGGACTCGTCATATGCGAACATATCCGCTATTCCTTCATCTTCTTCCACACAGTCTTCGCAACATTTTGCGAAGAAAGTCCAATTTTCTGCATCATCAATGTGCGATACTGGGTGTTCACGATGCCACCAACCAAAAGGAATTATCATTCCATAGTGACCTGGCTTAGCCACTTCGCACAATACTTCAGATGCGTGTCGATTTTTTCCTATTTCCAACTTAATAGGGAGAGTGTAATACTTCCCTCCTGAGGCGGCTGACGATCCGTTAAAGCCTAAGATATCAACTGCATTATTGCGTTCTACATTAGGAACGCAAAGGTCTTCAACTAGGTCCTTTTTTATAAGGAATACGTTGGACCCCGAGTCTAACAAGACTTTGACTTTGTATCGCTTATTGTGTATATGGAGGTAAGCGATCTCCTGCGGGCAGTTGTATCGTATTGGTTTTGGAGCGTCTAACTCCACGCGTTTAGCGCGGATAAGACTTACTTGATTTTTTCGTTTCGGCATCATTGGTGATGGGTGTAGATAACAAAATGTTTGTTACTATGCCCGCCTAGTTTCGCCCATTAAGGTCTCCTCAGACAAACTAGTAATTCTTTAGCTCTAACAATCTGGGTCTACATACTTAAGCGGCGTTTCACCGATACGCAATTGCGCAGGACCAGTTTTTAGGCTGGATGCCTTCTCCCGACACGCCAAACCTAGCCTCATAGCAGATTTGCGGGCGGTTATTAGCCATTTTACTTGCCTGGTGTGGGATTCCCGCTTTCACGGAGTCCTTTCCCTTAGGATCTCAGTTATCGGTCCAGCTCCCTCAGAGGGGCCTTGCCCACCAAAGCGGTACATCCCTATCCCACACTCTAGCCAGAAGGCAAGATAGTACATACGTATAATACGACTCAGACTCGTGTGGTAGGTGGAATGGCCCGCGTGGGTTGTCCTCTTGGTATGTTGTCATCAAGTGGATCTTGCATTACTATGTCCCAACTTCTTCAGTATAGTAGCTTGCTTGTACACGGGTAGCAGGTAACCACCAGGTGACTCGCGGAACTTCGTACTGTTAGCTCCCGGGCCATGTGGGCATGTTACTATCCTCTCTTTCGATCAAGACTCTCCATATATTGATTCTTGTGTTTGAGCTCGTAAGTCCCGCGTGGGGTCCCGTCACTTAGATCCTACTTGCGTTGATCCTGAAAGGAGAGACTTGCTTCGCTGCGCTTTGATCATTTTGAATTTTGACTCCCGTAGTTGCACATGGACTACCTGATCCCCATTGTGGTTGGTACCCAATACACTCCAGCCGAAGGGGGTTCCCATTTCGATTCCAGCTCCTATCAGGACACTGAATACCCAAACACCATCGCCGTTGGTGCCAATAAACTGACCTAGGTCAGTTCCTCGTCGTCCACCAGTTCCCAGATCTTATTAACACGTCCTGGGTTCTGGACCATTGCGACTCTGTGAGCTAGTTTAGGCTTTACGATAGCCGATCTTGCTGGTCGAATTCCCATTTTTATCGTTCTTGAGCTGACCGTTGCCGCCGATATATGGGCGTCTCCCCAACACATTTGGTAGGTGTGGTTTTTCTTTCCACAACGTGTACAATCTCCTTCCTTCCTTCAAGTGTCTATTACACTCTGCGGGATACCAGTATAGGCCTGGGCGAAGTTGGTGTGGGTGGTCTTTGTTGTACCGCCCAACCTTTTCCTAGGTTTTTCTGGTTCGTCATTCCTTTTCCGCTTTTGTGGTGGGGCTCCACCTCCCTTGACACAAGGTTTGGTTTCCTTTTGTCGCCTTGGTTTAGAGTCCCGTCGTTCTTCTCTTTTGTGCTCAAGGACTACTTTAGGTTTGGACGGTTTATCTTGCCCAACTTTTTTCTCTGGCCAGAAGTCCTTCTTCTGACCTACCGCACCGCCTTAGCGCCTCCTCCCATTCCTGGTCTGTCGTATATTGCAGAGCCGACAGTCTGCGCACAATTTGTTTTGGAAGTTTGTCTTCGACTTCCTGCCTCCAGGATTCTCCAGTCATGCGGGCACCAATGTTATGGTTATGCATGATCGTTAGGTAACGTTCAATACTACCATCGTACTCGCCTAGCTTCATAGCTCCAAGTGCTAGCCATTCAGCTTGTACCGTGGCAAATCGTCTGATCATCTCGTGTTGAAAACGAGTCCATGTTGCCAGTTCCAGTTGTTGGGTTTCCCCTTGAAGCCCGTCCATAGCCTTCCTATACCAAATGGTGTAAGGAAGCACTATTTCTCCTCTCGTACGACTGTGTGCATAGATAACCCGTTCCCGCGCATCATCCCAGATTCATGGGTTCCGTTCGAAGTAGTCGGTGCATTGAACAATCCAGACATATATGTCTTGTGCGGGTTTATCTTCAAAAAATGGGGGTGGCTCTGATGGTCGCTTAATGTTTAGTGCCATCGCATTGGCAAGTGTTTCTGCCATTCCAGACTGTTGTGGTGTCTGTCCTCGCCTGCCTTGGCTAGGACCTCCTCTCCTTCGTCCTCTCTCGTCATCTTCATCATCGTCGTCGTCATCACTAGGATCACCTGGGTAACCTCCCGGGGCACCTGAGGGGGATGCATTAGCAGCTTCCCTGCCTTTTCCTTTATCCCTGCGTGTAGGCGGGGCATAGAGTTCTTCATCGTCCGTTTCTTGGACGGCAGGCAGTGGTGCGGGTCCTGCGGCTTCTGGGTTAGGGGTGGCAGCCATTATTTTATTTACGGCTGCCGTTAAAGCCTTGATGGTATTGTTTGTCTCCTCGTTTTGCCGCTGTTGCTGCTCTAAGGATCTGCGGATCTCCGCCTGGCAGGTAGTAGCATCTAACCGTCCCTGTGCTAGGGCACGGTTGACTTCCTGTTCTCGTATTGTGCATTGAGCACGGAATTCCACAAATTCTGTCCTTAAGCTGGTGACCATGTGTTCCAAGGTCTGGTCTCGGGCTAAAGCTGCTTGGCTTTCTTGCCCAAGTGTCCCATGTAACCTCGTTGTTACTCCTTCATGTTCCTGTTGATGCCTATCTTGGGCGTCAATCTTCTTTGCCACTTCCCGTATCATCTCCTCTTGAATCCCCTTGACTTCACTCTCTACTCCTGCCAACTGCATCAACAGGATTGCGATATCATTGTCGTGGCCATCTTGGCCCTCGGCGATTTGCTGTTGAACCTTAATTAACTTTAAGGTGTTGTCTTGGGTAGCTCCCTTCAAATGTTTGAAGGCGATATTGGCTTGGTCGAGCGAAGTATCTATGTCTTGCCTTATTCGACCCAACGTTATCCCTAGGCATGCAGCCAGCCTTGCTAAATTGGCGGCATGGTCCGCGCCTCGTGACGGCGTCGAGGATCGTGATATCCGATGTCCACTTGCAACACTAGAGGATCGATGAGAGGGTAAGTTCCCACTCCAGAATGCGGGTTCATGAGGTGTTGATGGGGAAGGACTCCATATAGCCGAATCATCGGTCTTATCCGTCGTATGCGGTCGGGTATCCATAGGTTCTCCCGCCATTATTCTTTTTCTTGGATCTTGAGGTATCTCGGCCATTGTGATACTTTCCAGGTAGGCTAGTTGCTCTAATAGTCCTGGATGCGTGATTTCTGGTACTTCATACCAGAGTTCTTGATATCCTTTAAAGGGTTTAAGGAATCGTATGTAAGGTATCCAACGTTTGAGATACTCCCGAGGTGTAGGTATAAAAGGGTTCGGTTGGTCTGATTCTGGACTCAAGACCTGGATTTCCCTTTTTCGAGGTTTAAAATGTACTTATAGTAAATATAAGGATGATTAGGCCCAGGCCGAGGGGATGTCTATTTCCTCGATCGCTGTGCCTGATCTCTTGGCATCTGAGTACTGGGTACTCCAATCGATGAGTTCTTCTGACTCGGTTGAACTCCACTCAAAGTCCAAACCGTGCCAGGTACGATATATGTGATTGAATTGATCCCACGTGGGGATCCCGAAAGGTATAGTGAACCATGAAGGTTCGGTAACGTATTCTTCTGCGACTTCGAATAACTCGCTGTCGAATACTTCTTCGAAGGTGTGAATGTAAATTGGACAGTGAGGTGCTTCGAATATATAATCGAAGACTGAGCTGAGGTTGGAGTCTGAAGTGAACTCGTAGTTCATATAGTGAACCATGGTAACAGGAGAACTATCAATATACTGTTAGGCGGATGGCAAACTCAAGTATATAACTGAGGGATGTAGGCCCGAAATCTTTGATTGGAGAATCTGTCGAGGAAGGCTCGTCTCGATAAAGTAAGGTAAGGTAAAGATTTAAAGTGTGAAACAATATTATGTTGATAAGATCTCTTCTCCGTTCCTTGATGATGTCTGTAAAGCTCGGGAGGCACTTCGATATTGATATCCCGCGTCTGAGTGTTCGCGGACTACTTCTAACTACTATGCCTCCGAAGTACCATCCTGGTTTTAATACGCAAACGTCCAGAATCTTATAAGTGCGAACCCCGTCTGACCCTGAAACTTATCACACCCTTTCACGGACACGGAATAGTATTCCTCCGTTGAGATGACTGCGGTATTTGTTATACCAAACAGCGGCCTCTAACTTAGATATCCGCACAGACTATTATATTACTCTAGTCGTATTGACTATCATTCCGGTAGTCTCTTCGGTCATGAAGTGATCAGGTTCATGCCGGTTCACCTAGTGCCAATCGCAAGCCAGAGCCCAACGTGTCAACGTCTCAGGGGTCTCCATCTTATCTAGGCCTTCCTTTCTGAGCGTGCCTCCCCTTAGTCCGCCAGCCTCTGCAGAGGGGTGCTATTGCTAGGACCAACCAACCTACAACTGATCTCAGAAGGGTATGGGTGGATTCGGTATACCCTCAATAGCTCTTGCTACTAGGACATCCTCTTGGAGTCTTTTGCCGAAAACGTCTCGTCACCTTTGGCCCATAGTTTAGGAAGCCTAACTTTGAAGCCTACTATCTCAATGCGCCTTCCACGGATCTCTTCCATTCCACTTCCCAGACGTCGCCAAAGGTTCCCTCCCCTATATCCTGCGAACAGCATGCGGTCGGACAGACAGCAGAGACATATATGTTGTTATGAAGTGGGCTTCATGGATGTGACATTTTAGTCATGGGACGCAACTCTCAAAATCTCCCTAATGACCTGCGGGTCCCATAAGGGGGCCGGAGGGGGGTGTTGGCACTCCGGCAAATTGAGGGTCTGTGCGCAGTTACCCTACCGTGTGTCTGTGCACATATCTCAATTTCCATATACCTAACAGCTTCAGATGCCTTGGAACACAGTTTGCGGTACGCGAGAGCACTTTAACAGTCCCATGGGTCGATCTCGCTCCTCCCTACGGTTGGCTTAAGTGGTGGTATCCCATCCACTAACTGATGCTATCTCTCGTAGAACAAGGGACTATATGAGAGACGCGGTAAGATTGCTTGCCTTCTGCCTCACGGGACCGCCTCGAAAGACATGGACACAACTTCCAACAGTTGATACGGTAGCATTCCGTTTTCGTCCTGATCTTACGGTTGGATCAGCTTGCACCCTACTGCTACACCCTTACTCAGCTTGCACCCTACTGCTACGCTGCATTACATCGACGCCCTTTGGGCGTCTCCGCTGGGCTTCCCGGTCTGGATGCCACTAGTCCACGGGTTCGCTTTCCTTGGCCTGGGCTTTCCCCTCTTCGGTCCCCCTTCCACTTTGCCGGGTTTACCCTTAGCCGTAGACGTTCATTGTCATACGTCGCACTGATTAGCCAGGTTAAGGCTGTTTTGGGCAGTTCTTGTTATGTGGTTTGGATCATTGTCGGGTTGGAGGGTTTCTTTGGTTTTGATAGGCTAGGGTGGCTTTCTTTTACTGTCTTTATCGTCTGTGTATACTACAAGTTGCGGGGTGGGGGAGTTTTTTCAACTCCACGGGGCTTGGGTGGGGGGTGTCTTGTTCCAGGGGTTTCAGTCCTGTCTGCCAGAGTGCATTCCTATTTGAGCTTCATTGACGGTTTTTCTTCTAGCTCTTTCGGGCTAGCATAGGGGAGGAGGTTTCGTGTCTGCCATAGCGTTTTTGCGCTGCACGCGGATGGTGTATCTTAGTTTATCTTAGAACACGGAATAAAATTGAAGATAAAAAAAAGAAAAAAAAGAAAAAAAAGAAAAAAAAAAAGACCAAGGAGATAGGCTATCCTCTGTCTCCTCCATTTTCCTCTTGATTGAAATTAACCCTTCGGGCTTGATCTTCACAAACCATCCACCCCCCCTCCCTCTCCTCCCGCGATGGCTTCAGCCTAGGAGTGATGGCCATCCGCCCCCTCACTGCCCTTGTTCACTTGTTTTTACGCGTCAGGGCTTTTTATCCCCTGGGTGCGGGTATGCCTCTCGCGCTGCCTGTTCTCGCCCCTCTCCTCACTTAGTAAGGCCCATTTCCACTGTCGGTGACTGTTCACTTCATATGCATCAGATGGCTGGGAATATAGTTTACAGTACACGGGAGCTCTTCAACAGGCCCACGGGTCAATCTTGCTCCTCCCCACGGTCGGCTTAAGTGGTGGTATCCTATCTACTCAGTGACGCTATCTCTCGTAGAACAAGGGACTACATGAGAGACGTAATAAGATCGCTTGCCTTCCACCTCTGGGGACCACCTAGAAAGACACGAACACCTTTTCCGATAGTTGTTACGGTCGCGTTTGGTTTCCTTCCTTATCTTTTGGTTGGATTAGCTTACACCCTACTACTACACCCTCGCTTGGCGGGCACCCTACTGCTGCACTGCTTTACCTCGACGCCCTTCTGGCGTCTCCACCGGGCTCCCCGGTCCGGATTACTCTAGTCCCCGTGTCCTGCCACGGGTTTTGTTTGCCACGGCTTGGACCTTTCTCTCTTCGGTCCCCCTTCCACTTTGTCGGGTTTACCCTTAGCCGTAGATGTTTTATTGTCGTAGGTGGCACTGTTCGGCTGGGTTAAGGCTGTTTAGAGTGGTTCTTGCTACTGGGTTTGGATCACTGTCGGGGTGGGAGGTTTCTTTTGTTTTGATAGGCTTGTGTGGCTTTCATTTACAGTCTTTACCGTTTGTGTATACTACAAGTTAGGGGGCGGGGGAGTCTTTTCCACTGTACAGGGTCTGTTTGGGGAGTGTCTTGTTCTCGGGGTCTCGGTCCTGTCTACCAGACCGCGTTCCTGTTTGGGTTTTGTTGACGGTTTTTCTTCTGGCTGCTTCAGGCTGGCATAGGTGGGGAGGTTTATGTGTCGGCCATAGCTAGCGCTGCATGTGGACGGTGTACCTTAAACACAGAATAAAATTGATGATAAAAATAAAAATAAAAATAAAAGAAAAGAAAAGACCAAGGAGATAGGCTCTTCACGCTTTGTTCTAAGTTATTTCCTTACTTATTACTTTATACTTTTATGAATATAAAACCTTTACGCTATTTACGAATTACCTACATGAAACGAGAACTCTACTATGAGAGTAGAGTTGAAGAAAGAGTATGATAGGCGATAAGGACTTGAGACACGAGAGTCTCACCCACCTTATCGTAGGCATCGGCCTAAGAACTATCATCGCGAGAGAAAGAGAGAAGTATCATCTACCCATCGCCGAGAACTGACACCGGTTAGGGATCGTAACAGCACAATCGATGTATTATACTACGATTTCTGCAGAGAAAATGCGGAGGCTTCCGCGGAATTAAATACACTGTATGTGCACCAGGCAAGCAGGAAAGTTATCGCGGGACCGGAGGTAACTGAAAGATATACGGAAACTATCGCATTAATGCTTACCCTGCACTCTATATTTGTTGTGACTTTCATTAATCATTACTCATCTTGGTGTCCTTCAGACCTTGCTGTGTCGCAGCCACTACTCAAGTATGGAGTTCTGTAGTTCATGTCTAACCTGCAGCTTCGAGTGAGAGGAGAATCCCGGTACCCGAGCTGGATGACCGAGAGTGCCCGAAACCATCTACAGAATACAGCCTAGAGCTGATAGAATATTTTTTTTCTCGCTCTCTAGGTAAAAGTAATGATCCAGTTTTATTTTTAGAAGATTGCTCTGTACCCCGTAGATCTAAGGGAATAAAACATATGGAGATGAAACCCAGGTGGCCAAATACAGGAGCGGTGTGGTGACTGGACTGTGAAGTTTTTGTGTCCAAGTACGGATGGCATCTCTGGGGCAGATGGGCAAAATACTTGTTAGAACCTTGTGAAGCCCTACATTTGTGAAAGTGGGTCTATGGAGGACATTGGGATACAGGATAGAGAACTGGCGTGAGTGGAATTGGTGGTGACGGTATGATAGAGCACCAGAAATTGAGCCCGGAGGATTATGTTTTGGCACTTATTAGACATCATGTGGTTGAAGCTTGGAGTTCGAATGTCAATTACGAAAGCCGTTCTCTTGAAGCATTGACATTGGGCTGTTGAGACAATCAGACGGTGGGCTCCTTCAACATATTGGGTGGTGGTAGTGGAACAGGTATGGTAGACTACCTTAGCACCCAGCAATTACCCATGTGTCGGCACCATACACGAGTACATAATCATGAGTGATGCGACCACACCTTTGTTTTAGCCGGAAGGGAGCATGATTGGGTTGGCCTAAGTGATAACATGAGCCAAACATACTGATGTAGCTTTGTGGTATATAGTTGTATCTAACACCACAATTTCTGGTTGAAAAACATTGACTTTTCACCTACTAAACCCAACTTAGCCACTTTCGTGGGGGCTGAGAACTGCTGCTCTACTTTTGCTCACCCTCGGAAACCTGGTACGCTCTCCCAGAGCCCAAAGGCAATCCCCTAAGTTAGAGCCTAATAGAAAGAATAGACAAAATCTGAACTTTGGTATTAGAGGTCCTCAAGCATTTTGACAAAAACTACAGAGGACCATTCCTACTGCCTAAATAACATTTGGGGTCGGGGAAAGCGTTCAGAAGCTGACAGATAGTCCTCCACTCATCCAGTTTATTCGGCAATGGATTCGGATGCTCTGTTGGAGGCACAGTATCTATTACCAGCGCCACCCCCCCCCCCTTGCGTTGATAACTAAAGTTGGGTGACAAAAAACTCGGGCCATTCGCGATTTTTTACGCCAAAATCAGCCATCTTCAGCAACCCACACAGCTCACCGATACCAATGTAAGAAATCTTAAGAAGCTGTAATAATTATGAGAATAACTATGATACTCCTTTTCATCACTGGGGTATAGAGGCTCTAAATTAATAATTTGTGACGTTTGTGAGCTCTTGCGTTGAAAGATCCGAAAGTGACTTGAGAATTTGTATGATGCTGCCATACAAAAGATACATGGCGACTACCTCACTTCCAGGTTATTACTGGTTTTTCTTGAACCCACAAACATTCTATTGAAAAAATTCTTTGTTGAAAACTGCTCTCTACCTATTTCCCAATTTAATTTGGTCCAAAGCGGAAGCCCCGGCTCCATTAGGGGTGAGAAAATCGTTGGTAAAGAGGGCTCAGTCCTGGTGCAAAAACAGCTCTCGGCCCGATTTCTCTGTCCCAGTACTTCACATTCATCATGATCACAATACATCACTTGACAAACATCTATTTTCCAAACCATGCATCGCAAAGGCACTGCGCCGGCACTGGCCGGGTTGACGACAGCGGCCTCATGTTGGCTGAGCGCAGGAGTATATGGAAAACCTGTCAAATTTAATATTACAGAATAGTCCAAAGAAGAGAACCCAAAGAGAACCCCAAGACAGCATTCCAACCCCTAGCGGAAGATTGCCACAGCTGCCATCTCAAGCCGGCCCTGTAGTCGACAGCGCTTGCCCGCTCAGTCCTCTGGGGCACGAGCACTACTAACGTGCCTGTATACGTCTTCCCGTTCCCACAGCTGCTGGGCGGGCGATGGGAGAGGTTAGTGGATTCAGGAATGATAGGGTACTTTTTCACCAACAACTACTTGACTTTTTCAAATGATACCATCAATAGCTGCTGTAGTTAACACTTTTTAGAGCTGGGTAAATAATTTACAAAATGACGATTCCACCCCCCCCCTTTTGCCTCCTCCTACTCCTTTTTCAGTGTTTGCACCCCCAGCCGCACCATGCCCCCCCTCTCTCTATGCATCCTACTCGTTTCTTCGAGCATCTTCCCGGTCACCTTCCCCAGCATTGCCTTCTCCTGCAGCCCCCTTTCTTTCCTCTTATACGCCCTAGCCATCTCGAGATGCCCCTCCCTAGCACCCCGCCATGCCCGCTTCTTCTAAAGCCTTGCAGCCTTCTTCGCCTCTTTCGCCTGCTTCTGCTCCTCCTTCAGGAAGGTGGCCATCTTATCCTTGACAATGCCCTCACCCCATCACCATGGGGGTCCTTGATTGCGACAAACTTTGACATAGTCTTCCTGCTGCCGCCGACAATCTTTATGTTTCGGCCTGTGGGAGCTTTCGCTCCAAGCGCCCAGAGATTACCCCACCCTCTCTTCCACGTGTCTCTGTACTGCAATTTCCTGAGGATCTTAGAGACAACCCAGGGTTCGATGGAGCCCGTCGCAGTGTGTAAGTCAAGTATAATGGGTGAGTCGAGTTTGATCAGTGGGAGTATAATGGGTGGTGGGAGGGCCAAACGGTAATTGCGGAGTTGCATTGTGTACAGGCTCTGAATTGGCATTCTGGTTCGCCAATCCAAGGGGGTTATGCCAAAGTCGGCTATTGCTGGGTTAATCTTGTTGTTTATGTCGGTATGGCGGCCATTGCCACGAACGGAAGGCAACATGTGAGTACTCAAGATCTTGATACTTTTTTTTTTTTTTTGGATGACTCATCCAGGAGTCTCTGCAGATAGCCAGGACACTCATAGAGCTGCGAGAAGAGGCGGTAGTCTTTGCGGTTGGTGCCGTCTGTGGGGCCAGAGGGGAACATAGGGCATTGTTCTTGGTTCATGTAGGGGGTGTTTACAGCGGGGGGCTCCTCTTCGATAGGTGGGTTGGAGAAACCGACGGCATTCTTAGCCGTAGGGGATGGAAAAGCTTTGCCAAGGTCCTCGATGTGGTCCTCTCGAATGGTGGAGCGGGCGCAGGCGATGGCCTGAAGCCCATTGGCGTGCCTATTTCGATGACCCAACTGGCAACGACGTTCCGTTCGGACTTAGGTGCGACCAGGGTTTTTCAATGGTTTGGCGGGAGAAAAACGACTTCCCTATCGGGAGGATTCTGTTTGTATAGTTCTTGGACAAAAGTCATCGTTGATACCCCCAAGTACCCACAAAACACACCGAAATCGCTGAAATTTGAGGTCCCAAAAATTGCCATCTTGACCTTCACTGCTCGATTAATTAAAATGAAGATTATATCAACCACTAGTGGGGAACCCAGCAATACAGCAATTAGGATTTTTATAATGACCTTTGTGGTTCTGTGTCCTGTATAGCTTAACAAGATGGGCTCATTGAGATCCAGGCGCCAAGCCTTGAGAATTTGTATGGTGACCCATACAAAAAGGTACCTGATTTTAAAATGGCAAATTTCAAATGATTGCAGTTCCCTCAATCTGATACCATTTGCTTCAATATTTAAATTAGCAATTTAGAATTGGCAGAATTGCGATTTCACCACAAATTGAACAATTTGCATAACAGATGGTGGAGTTCTTGGGACCTAAAAAATGGCATTTTTGGTGTAAAACAGGCCACCAACGATAAGATTTGTCCTGGTGCTGTAGCAATGATCTGACAATAGAGTTTTCTCGGCTGAGCCTTGTTCTTCTCCATCGGGATGTGCTACGTGTTGACTCCGCTCCGAGTACCCCTGGACGCACTCAGTTTCTATTCCTAGCATGGGGACTGCTTATGCCCCACAACCCGGGGGCGTATGCAGATTTAGGTACCGGTACAAGGGTAGATCATGAATTCATGGTACAGGTAGAGAGCAGGGATGGTCATCCTTGAAAAGCGTGCGTTCTAGCCCAAGGCCATGAATGAATGAGAGTTCAATAGCTCTGATTTAGATGGGATTCCGGTACACATTTCTCAGGCACCCATTGGGTAGCACCCGGTGCGTGCTGGGCAGCGTTCGGGGGTTGTAGCGCCTCACGACATCCTTGGCATGGCTAGCGCTACACTAGGGTAGACCATCGACCCCTACAGGTCTATCCGTTTATTCCCTATGAGGGCAGATCCGGTCACCCACCTCCATACCCGAGTAACCCCCCGTCGAATTAGCCTTTACCCTGCCTGCACAGGCACACAGGCCTCGGCCGCGGGGCCGCAAAGGATTACGGTACCGTACTCGACTTCCAAATTCCCTCTCTTGGGTAGGGAGTCGAAAGCGCTACGAAGGATGGTCCCTCGGCCCCTCAAAATAGGGTTAGTTGGACCTTACCAGCAAAGGCAACTCCTAGCGTCAGTGCAAGTTCCGTGCTAAAGGGTAATGGGCCGATTTCCGCTGATAGTCTAATAGGGAATGGCAACGGGCTTACGGTAGTAGGGTTAGAGTACAAGTATATAATAGATTTGGTGCACTAGCACCTCTTCCACGATCTTCCGGACCCCGCTCCTTTACCTGTTTATGATGGTCTGTGTTGAACCACAAACCATGCAAGAGGATCACATGATTATACCCGGCCATTAAACCTGGAGCTTCATATATGTGCTGGCACGGCGCCCTTGGGGATTTGGAATTCATGGCAATACAAATAGTTGCCATATTGGGCCACTGTCTTCGTGTACAATCCCTAGTACCGGTGCCGACCATGGAACCATTTCAAGGAGATTCATGACATAATACGGGAGGCAGCAGGGGTGTTTCAATAGTATGTACATGGAATAGAAATCAGGAAAATTGGAGTTGTGATAACGAGTCAATGGTGAATGGGGACCCTCCTATACATTGAGCTGGACCTGTGGAAAACGGGCTTCCCAGAAGGATTGAGATCGGCTGCTCAGCACTACCAACCGTGAAGGTAATGTCCTTGATGAACCGCTGCCCGCGGGGGAGCATCTGAAGCATATACCCAACAGAGCCGATATACACACGGTGTGAGGAGAGCGTCAAAGCTCGGAGGAACCAGAACTGATCCGTCACTCTCAGGCGGCAGTGAATGTACCCGTTGCACAAGTACCTGCCATCCACATATTGCGGAGGTCTGCTGAGCTCGAAGTAGAAATGACTTGCCACTAATACCCTAGCGACCTCATAGGCAGACACCACGGATAGATCCAGAACATGTGGATCGCTGACGTCGTCAAGGCTTTGCTTGGATGGTAGGATGACATTTAGCGTATGCCCCATTGTCGGCGGCATCGAACGCCGCACCGGCCCACTGTCCGGGGTTGGCCCCTTGCACCGTGCAGCCCGGAGTCGGCCTATATAGCCACGTATCGTCTGTATCCCATGGTAGGCCTCGGGGCGGCCTGGCCGGGCGCAGGGGGTGATGGTGGCTATGGTAGCCCCAGACCCGGGGACACTATAGCAGTCGATATAGGAGGGCTGCCCCATGTGCCCACCAACCTTGGTTCGGTCTAGCCGCAAGGGATTTGTTAATCTCACAGAAGGGGTACATTGGCTCTGTGCCCGACAGTGCCCAATTGCCAGCTCGTGGAGGAAGAGATCACGGATAGGTCCGGCACCTTCCTTGTTAGCCCATACCTTTATATCTATAGTAGGGAGGTCATACCGGGCCCTCTACCAAATACGATGTCAAAGCACTCTCGTATTGGAAAAGGAAAGCCCATTAGTTGGCTAACAGATACCTCCAACAGCTGCAGAGCTTTCCATACAACGGGCCCGTCCGCATCAACGCACAGAGCACGGGGTGTTGAAGGAGGCGGCCGAAGCTGTATATTTGGTGGTATAAGGCTGGTGTAGCAAAGAACGCATCGCGGGTGCGCATAGATATATTGTTCGCCAGCGACCAGCTCTCCAAATGTTCGGACACAGCCCGCACAGATAGAGTGTCCGCAGGAGAGAGCCCTGGCAGGACGCCGCATAGTGCAGGCAAGGCATACCTCATTGCTCCGGATATGCTGGAACAGCCCCTGATATGATTGGAGCATACCCCGATGCGAGGCTACCGGGTGGACCCGCATGATCTCCTGCCGATATGTGAGATCCCCAACCATACCTTATTCTTGCGAGTAGCTTGCCCTGCCTCAACTGCTGTGGCACAACACGCCTAATAGCTGCATCACAGTGGGCCCTGTATAGAGCGTCATACACCTCTAAGGGGTGGAATTCTGGAAGGTTGGAGGTTAGCCAATCGCGTAGGCGATACGGGCTTGTGTAAACATACCATGTATACTGTGCTGGCAACTATCGAGAACAATACATGAGGCAAGTATTTGTATAAATGCAGATGGGATGGATACCATGTGCCCGAGGAGTATTGCAGCATACACCGAAAATGCTGGAGGTATAGGGGTGGCCAATCGCGATGAATGCACAAAGTCGAAGGGCTCCGTGTAGGTCCTTGCAAAGTGATCACATGCGTAGCCATGATGTCTGATCAGCTCATCCGCCGTGAAAAGCCATCGCGCCTTTCTGCGAGCATCCTGGATATCGCCCACCTTCCGAAGTGCCATCTCGATGGGATTAGAATCAGCACCCAGCTGTTCAATATGTAGTACGTCAATGGCTGAGATCCATGGCTCCTGAAGCCCCTCCGAAAGTACCATCTCATGGAATGCACATTCCTCGTTGAGCGCGACAACTATCCTTTGGCCGTTGAATTGAATAGGCCCCGATCTGCTGACCTCGCTGAGCATATGCGTGAGCCAGCGGGCCAGATCCTGGCTTCTACCAAGGTCTTGCCCGAATATGCAAATAATATCGGTAAAGGGTATAACCAAACGCCTAAACACCTCCTCGATTACTGTGCCCTGCGGCAATGCCGCCTCCCGGCCGCACAGCCAGGACAATGGCCGCAGCTTTGTCGCGTGGCACATTGGTTCCGAGGCAGCTCCGGTGCCTAGCTGTGTGTTATCATGCAGTGCCCCACAGTCTGCAAGCAATATTGGTGACTGCGCGGTCGAGCTGGTGGGTAGAAGGTGGAGATGGATGTCCGTGCCGTTCCCAAAACCTGAGGACCTCGACCTAGACGTATACATTTGCAGTGTCTCGAACATGATGGATTCGCCAATCAGGGCCACTAGTGATGGGGTTTGCCCTGTAGGATCTGGCAGCAAATCGGGTCCTAGAAGGGTTTGGAGACGGCCGAGTTCTAGTAGCGTCGTGCCGTGGGCACGAAGCCAGGACGTATGTGCACAACCTGACATCTTGTTTCATGATACGATAGTTCGGCCTTAGCGTTCCTTAATACTCGCGACCGGTACCACCTCTACATGCCCCAATACCTAGCCTCACTAACTTGTTAAACATAGCAACCGTGGCTATTGCATTCCTGAGTGTAAACCTATCCCTGGGGCGCCTATTGGGTTGTATAAAGTCTGGTGGTTAGGGGCATAGCCTGCAAGCTTAGACATACCATACCTCGCAAACACTATGGAGAAACGCAATCAGGACAACAGCTTCAGAAAGCGGAAGATGGGGATCTATAGAAAGGGGTATCAGCTATCCCTCCTCAATGCCAGGGTTGCTATTATTATCGAGCGGGGAGGGCGCTATTATATATTCCGATCGGTCCGTGACCGGGAATGGCCCCCATCGATGGCCGAGATTGAGGTATATCATCTAGACCCTCACACATACCATGGCGGAGCTGACCGATAAGCAATACAAGGGTCGACCAACTGATGGAGTAACCCCATCGTACTGTATGGTATTAGGGTATGCTGACTGGAGTAGGTCTGTCCTCCTGTCAAGCTGGACTGTCTTTTCAGGGTGTTCCAGAACGGTTAGCCCTTGGTGTGAGGAGCTACCACAAGTTGTTCTTAGTTATGTTTTTCCTTCCTTACTTTTAGATAGAAACATCTGAAATTCCATCTCCACTCAGCAAGGTCCCAGTGCAGTTATCCTTCAACTGTGTGTTTCACGGCGCCATCACAGATACTTCGCCCTACGGCAATTTCTTCCAGTCAGCTTTTGCCCCGCACAGCTAGTTCCAAACGGAATTGTTGCCATCAGGTTATGAGCCCGGGCGATAGGGAAGAAACAAATTCTGTGCTGACATCCGTGAAAGCCTTTCGATTTAAGGCCGCCCTATTGTGTCAATTGGAGAAATAAAAAATCATCATAACAAGTAACGTTCTAACAGGCAATATCCAAAAAAAAAAAAAAAAGGGGAGGGACAGAACAAGGATGAATGAACATGAGGGTTCATCTTCTTTGGTGGGAATGAGTTTCCCCAAACTTGATGGGTCAAACTGCAGAACATGGGTGATGAGGATGACAGATCTACTACAGAGAGAGGGTCTTTGGGACCTTACTATGGAAAAAGAGAAGATCTTGGAGAAGCCACGACTGGGACCAGAGACTGTTGATGAGGAATACGAAAAAAAGCTCGAAAAGTACCATGCACAACGCCGGCGGATTCAGAAAGCAATTGGTACCCTACGTTTGGCAATGACGGATGCCATTGCTGTAAGTTATTACGGTTCATCATGGACTGTGCCGCTTCCTTTGGAGTACCTTTCCCACCACCGGTAGTCTTGGTCCAGAGGCCGATTCTATAGAATGCCTTGCGGACATTAACAACGACACCCATGATCTCCTTATCCTTATCGGACTCTAAGGTCTCGCCGATGGCAGCAAGCATGACGTGAAGTCAGAGATCATCGATCGGAACACCACGCTTATCCTTGAATTGAAATGCCCATTTACCACCGTGCTTGTTCTGAGTGTCTTTTCGCCAGCGGCTGCAAGAGAAGGTGAAAGCGCGACGGTACGTGGAAGCATCATAGTGGCTGGCGGGAGTCCGGGAAATTGAGAGCTCCCTGGAAGAAACGTAACCGGAAAGATAGTCCATTTCTTTGTAGCAGTCTCCCGTGAAGATATTAAAGGAGTAACGGCAACATGTAGTGTAGGGGGAATGGGTTCGTCATCCTCATCTACCGCGTTCTAAAAGGTCAATTTCTGCCTTTGCGAGTGGGTGTAGAGCTTACCATCATCAACAATCACCATTGCAGGCCCACCGACTACTGGAATCCCATTAACGGTTTCCTGTTCAGGCTGTGGTTTGGGCTCCTGCTTTACAAACCCGAAAATATCGCGCCAAATATCCTCGGACACGTATGCTACTTCGCCGCGAAGATCATCGACTATTAACCTGGAGATTACCGGAGTTCGGTTCTTTCTCTTGCGACGAGGAGGTTGAGCTGGAGGCGGTTTGGCTGGTGCTCCGGCTGATGATGGTGGCTGTTGGAAGTGCTGGAGCCATTGTTCGTTTTAGGAGGTATGCAGTTGAGTTTAAACAAGGGGAATAAGAAGATGGGAAAGAAGGTTCGATGGAGCTCCCGGGTCCGGAGGAACTAAAGATAGAGAATAGTCCAAGACGGCAGATATTTTTCTTTTGCGGGGGAAGAGCCTCAGCTTGTGATCGGTCCGAGGCTCACATGGCCGATCTGGTTGAATGTCTAATACTGGTAAGTCTTCTTGTAGTTGCTAGGCAACCACTTTTGGCCCATTGACTGAACACCCCTGTACTCGTACTGTACTAATTACCGGTAGTAGATGCAACCCCGTTCGTTGTGGTATAATCACCACTTGAGGTATAGAGGCCGGGGGATGTGTTTCTCATTTATCATATGGTTAATGGTGATCGACTGCCTTTCTGTTTTCTTGTCTAGCTTTGACTATCTCTTTTTTGCTCAGGGTACTAGTTTAGTAGACAAGCTATTAAAGCCAAGAAAGCCCGAAGCACGAAGAGAATAAAATTATTATTTTTAAAAAACCATTTTCCTTTTCAACAGAAAAGAAGGAATTGACAAATCCGCCTCCGCCTCTCCCAGCTCCTCCATATCTTCTATTTATATAATACAACATGAGTAGAGTTCCTTTCGTATAGGAGGACGCGCGGAAACCTGGTGTAGGCAGGTTAAAAAAAGAGGACAGAGAACAAGAAAAATATAAAAATACATGAAAGAAGAGGAAGTAGACAAAAGAGAAAATTTTCCCCTGCAAAAACAATCAAGGCTTCTGCTGCTCCCGGCCCCCCGACCTAGTAGTAGCCGCGGTCTGTGTATTTTATGAGGGTGGAGGGGTGCGGGAGATAGCGGTTGATGAGTCGAGCAAGACGTGCGAAAAGGAAACCATGAGATTAAGCAAGGGGCGGGTCCGCAAGAGTCAGAAGTGCATCGTGTCTAAGAGGCCGGCCCGAATTGTGCCGGCGGATTCGGTTCCCGTGGCGAGGACTGGTCCGGCCACCGTTTCTGCAGCGAAACCCTGAAGGGTTGAAATGGTCGTCCCCCCGTTGATTTGAACTTGCAAGTTATATCGGCCATCGGTGGTCTTCTATTTGGCCATTAGTATTCTCTCCTCACAATTTTTCCCCACTTATCACAAACAGGGCCCCTGTAACGAAGCCTACTTACGGCCCTTCGGGGTACTTACGCCTTGCATGTCTAATCGGAAGTTTCGATCCGAGTAAATCATCCCGGTACTCTCCCGGAATCCGGTAAGCTTTGAATTCGGGATCTCGTTAATGAAATCCCGCAACGATTTCTTGGCTTGCCCATGATGAATAGATAATTGAAAAGACGAATAGGAAATGGAGGGTTTTGGGTAGAGGTGATGGGAGTTCTGACAGCCGCGTTAGTGGTGGAGGGAGCCGAGATTTATCTCCTCGACTGCGGAGATATTAGAGTCGCGGGACTCACGGCGCCCTCGGAGGTCCTAAGCCTTAGCAGCCATGCCCAAAGCAACGCCCGAGAACAGCAAGGAATACGCAATGACACAAACTTCTTGCTGTGAAGTTTACTTCCCTCTGAAATATTCGCCAAGAGTTCCAACTTTCATTTTTACGCGGGGCGCCGTGACTCTACTAGTAATTTACTTGGCGATTTTTTTTTAATCGGACGGCTTGGCGCCAAGACGCATACAAATCAGTGCCAAGATTCCGGATACTTTAAAAATCACCGAGTATTGCAGGCCAAGTTCTCTCAATCCGCTTCATTCCCATCTCAAAAACCCTTCACCACCTCATCAGCTCACTGTCACCAAAAATGACGTCGACACCCTCCCATCACCCTTCCTTACCCTTCGGCCTTCGTTGGGAATCCAACTTTTACGGCCCTGTGCCCGCTTGGGCAGCAACTCCGAACGTCGTCGCGATTGAGGCACTGTCACGACAACATCTTGGTGCGGACAACCTTTCTGTAAAATACCTCGCAGGTGGGGTGTTTAACAAAGTCTATTTGATCAGGGTCCCTTCGGACAATATCCTGGACCCGAAGTCCTACTTGGCGATTCATAAAGTATTCGGATGGTTTTTTTCCTTGGCGCCAAGCTATTTGGGTGGCACGAGTGATCGGCCATGATGCCAGACAAACAGCAAATCTTCCAACTTTCTAAGTGAATATACATGCAAAAAATCTTTAAAACAAGTGCTAGGCTTCATATCTATTGCCACCAGCCTGCTGAATACATTGCTCCATAATTTTAGGAAGCTTTGAAATCTTACGATTGATTTCATCAATCGTTATCTTCTCCCACTCCTCCCGAAGAACTTCAGCCATTACTGTAGGATTTCGGATTTGCTCGCAATCCCGATGCCGTAATATTCGATGCTTCGTTAGCCACCAAATTTGCTTGATGGGGTTAAAGTCAGGCGAATTTGGTGGCCAATCAACCTTTCATATGTCCTGTTTCTCCATTTCCTGGTTGGTGAAGCCAGCATCGTGAGCCGGCGTGTTATCCTCCCTAAGTAGGAAGCTAGGATTTACTGGCACCCGCTGCCGGCATGTCAGCCACAGAATAGGAACACAGAGCTGGTGGATGTACCGCCAAGCATCTACTCCCTTTCCATCTCCACAGTTGACTTTTTTTATTTTGTATTTTTTCCACCTCCACAATTGTGTTGTTTTCACCTTTTTCGGAGCTGCTTTTGCCACAATCCAAGCTTGTCGTACTTCCCTTCGCTCTCACTCCTACAAGAGCTTCCACTCTTCTGACCTCTGCCACCTAGTATTCAGCCTTTTCTCCTCTTCTACTGGATTCTTATTCAGCCTTGCAATCTCCTTTGTTGCATGCTCTTTCTCCTCTTGAATCTCTGCTGACCAAACAAAAAAAGGTCCCTTCCATCCCCACATTACCATTCCCCAGCACATTACTGCATTTCCTTATTTCTTCTTCGCTCCCATGCAGTCATCATACCATTTCTCACCTATTTCCCTCCAAACATGATTGAGCCCAAATAGGGCTCCAATTTCTATAGACATTTCATCCATAAATGCATAGTTTCCTCAATCCTTTTCTACCTCCCAGCTCTTCCTTTCTGTGCAATAAGTCTGTAAAGTAGCGTAATATTTTAGTTAGTATATATATATATTTTTTTTGATGGGTTTGGAAATTTACCATGCGCTTTGCTTTACATTCTGGATTCAGAATGAATTTAAATTCCTCTCTATAAGCTCCAAGCCCACGCTCTACTAAGGCATTAAACACTGTCCCATTACACACATGTGATAATCCTGCCTCTTGCCAGATATCCACAAGCTTCATCTGTCTTGTCAGGAAATTACTTTTTACAAAAGTAATAAGGTGATCCTATTCTTGCTCAGTAAGTGCAGCCGGTCTTCCACTTCGAACATTTGGGTCTAAAACCTTTGCCGAAATTAATTCCAACAAAGAGAAAGGCCTGCTGAGGTCATCATTCTCCCCATCAATTTGTTGTTTCTGGGCATTCTGAAGGGCATGGTGCCACATATCGTTTGCAGTAGATGCCGAAACGCTGGTCAATTTCTATATTTTTTCATACCTCAAGGACTTTGCAAAGCTTTGAAAAGTGATTATTGCTGCCGGCCGATACGGAGTAATTTCTTTGCCTTCAATCCTAGGAACTAGTGACACCTTCTCAAACAGGAATCTAAGCTACTCACCTTGGACCATTCTGTCATTTTTGCAATTTCGTACTACAAGATTGGTGCACTGGCACATAAGTATAGGCAAAGTATTAGTATCTTGGAAGACGTGGCCTGAATTGCCTG
The DNA here is from genome assembly GCA_014065205.1 of Tuber brumale. Classification (NCBI taxonomy): domain Eukaryota; kingdom Fungi; phylum Ascomycota; class Pezizomycetes; order Pezizales; family Tuberaceae; genus Tuber; species Tuber brumale. The sequence continues at coordinate 14,328 of JACCEG010000689.1, read as the reverse complement.
CCAGGGGTAGGCGCCAAGAAAAAAACCATCCAAACACTTTATGAATTTTCAAGTCTATCGCTGCCGTTTGTCCGACCGCATGCTGTTCGCAGGATACAGGAGAGGGGACCTTTGGCAATATCTAGGAAATGGAACAGAAGAACTCTGTTGCAGGCGTATTGAGATAGTTGGCTTCAAAGTTAGACTTCCTAAACTATAGGCCCCAAGTGATGGGACATTTTTGGCGAAATACTCCAAGAGGATGTCCCTGTCATGAATGTGGCTTAGTGAGGAAAAGCTTTTCACATGACTCATAGTTATGAGTCATAGGCATATTATATTTCATGCATCACCTCATTTAGAGGTCGTGGGTTTCACACATATGACTATTTTGATCATATAATTGGTTTATGATTAATTATGTTATGTTTTACACATGTGACCACTTGGGCCATATGACTAGTTTATGTTGTTTTCGTGTGACTCACAGTTGTGAGTCATATATGATGTATGACTAGAGGAATGAGTTACAAGAGTGGGAAGAGCAGCTATAGAATAAGGTCGTTAGGACTGAGGAGATAGGCCATCCTCCGTCTCCTCTACACACCCGGCAATGTAAATCAACCCTCAACGCCAGGTACTCACGAACCATCCACCCTCCCTCTCTTCCCACGATGGCTTCGGCCTAGGAGCGACGGCCACCTCCCCCTCTTCTCACTGCCATCGCTTGCTCTTTTACGCGGCATGGCTTTCCTCCCTCTGGGTTCCGGTACTGCCTTTGTGCTGCCCGTTCTCGCCCCTTTCCTCGCTTAGCGAGGCCCCTCCTCACGGTCGGCCACCGCTCGCTTCCCATGCTTCAGACGGCTGGGAACATGGTTTCTGCAGTACGCGAGGACTACTCTCTAGGCCTGATGGTCGAACTCGCTCCTCTCCTTCTTCGGGGACCTCTCTTCTTCGTTTCGGTTTGGCGTTGGCTGTGGTGGACGCCTGTCTCCTCGTGTGCACGCTCACCGTGGGGAAACGCCTTGGCTAGTAACTTCGGGGTCTGTCTCGCTTGGAGATTGGGCCATACCCTCCTAGTCTTACGGTTCAAGTTCGGAATACTCTTGTTCGGGACCGCCTAGCAAGACACGAACACGATTACCGATAGTCGACACGGTCGCGTTCTGTTTCTGGCCCTTTCTGTCGGTTGGATTTGCTTGCACTCTACTGCTACACCCTCCCTCGGCTAGCACCCTACTGCTCCACCCTTTCCTGCTGCAGCCCACAGGCGGCTCCCTTTCTCGGTTACGTCGCGTTCCAGGATAACTTCTACGGTTTTCTGCTGCCAGCGCGTATCGCTGGCTTGGTTGTTGTGGGGCTCACCCTGGTGCGATTTTTCCTTCGTTCTTTTTTGAGATGTCCAGGGCGGTTACCTTCTTATGTTTTCCTACTTTCTTCTTAGTTAGGCTTCTCCTATTCTCTGAGTTCGCTTGCGAGGTGGGGACGGGTTTTTCTTTGGGGCGAGATGTGCGGTTAGGCCCATACCAGANCGGGGGGAGGAATGGGGATTGTTTATGTCATAGCTAGCGCTGCATGCAAGTTCTTGTACCCTAAATAACAACGAATACATGATGATAAAAAAAAAGAGAAAAAAAAAAAAGACTGCGGAGATAGGTGTCCCGCAGGGAACCTCGTGAGCGCCACCTCCAGGGACTCACTTCGTTGGATAGGGACAGCCCCCTCTGGTCAAACCCCGCCGCTCTCAACTCCCTCGCTAGATACATAAACGTCACAGCGACGGGTTTCCCACCAGGCATGCCCCCAGCAGAATGGGACCCTCAACACCCCCCAAACGCGGACGCGTCTGCTTTACCGTTCCATGGTTTCGCTCCCTGAAAGGGATCGACCTCTGCCCATTATACTTTCTTAGTTTGCTAGGAGATTGTTTTTCGTTATGATCATGCGTTTTATTGTTTTATTTCCTCAGGGATTTGGTGTCGGCTATCGGACACGCTTAGGAGGTTTTTATAGTTTGGTGCGCGAGTTTCTTTTGTTACTTGCGAGTTTTTGAGATTAAGGTTGTGTTTATGCCATAGCTAGCGCTGCATGCAAGTTCTTGTACCATAAATCAACGAATACATGAAGATAAAAAAAAAAAAGAAAAAAAAAAGAAAAAAAAGACTGAGGAGATAGGCAAACAGCAAACCCCCAGACGCTCTGGATGGTAAAAAGGTTCGCCTTCGGAAGACCGCCAGACAGGTTCCCCCAGATTCCCGGGACCGAAAGCCCCCAAGAAATCAACCAGGCACTCCTTGAATACTTCTTTCCTGAAAAGAGGTCCTCTCCCCCTGCTGGTATCCTACATGAATTCAAGGACGTCCCAAAGCTGTTACCAGAAGAAATATCGACAGGGCGTCGGAAGTCCTCTTTGTCCTCTTCCCTCAGCCCGGACCAGATTCCTTACTCCATCTGGAAAAGGGTCCACATGGTAAACCCAAGCATTCTCACCTCCCTCCTGAGCCCCCTGGTTAGGTATGGGCACTATCCCTCTTCGCTGAAAAAGGCCAACGGCATTGTGCTGGATAAACCTGGAAACCCATCCTATGACACTCCTGCCTCTTTTAGGATCATCGTCCTCCTGGAAACTGTTTCGAAGATTCTAGAGAGGGTGATGGCAACCCGACTTTCAGCCCTGGCTCGCTTTCTGGGTCTCCTCTCCCCCAACCAGACTGGTTCCTTGCCTGGTCTGAGCACCTTCGATGCTGCGGCAACCTTGTCCCACGAGGTCCAGCTGTTTATGCGCCCCAAGCTCAAGATCTCAACCCTCTTCCTGGACATTAAAGGTGGCTTTGATAATGTTTCGGCCCCACTACTCTGCAACAGGCTAGCAACAAAGGGAGTCAACCCCTACCTGGTCTCGTAGATAAGGTCTTTTCTCCACGACCGAACATGCCGCTTGGTTTTTCAAGGGGCACCTCAAGTCTTCTCACCTGTATCGGTGGGCACCCCTCAAGGATCCCCAATCTCCCCCCTCCTCTTTGTAATATATGTCTCATCCCTCCATTTCTCGGTCCCCAGGGGCCTTATCCTCTCCTATGTGGATGACTTCGCGGTCACGGTGGCCGCCGGTTCCTACCGAAGGAATGTCCAGAGACTGCAAGGAATCACCAAGATCCTCCAGCGGAAGGCTGGCAGGCTAGGTGTGTCCTTCTCAATCCCAAAAACATAATTGATGCACTGGGAGACCCCCTCTCAGAAAATCCCTCCCCCCCCAATCCCGGTCTTGTTAGATGAACTCGGCTTCTACACCTCAAAGCTGATAGGCTGGCTCGGGTACTGGTTCGAGCCCTCCTCCACCTCAGGCACGAGAGGCACCACCTCCCACTTTGTACAAAGACTCGGACTGGCTCAGGGTGCCTTCGCCTCGATCAAAAGACTCTCAAGGCCTAGTAAGGGCCTCCCCCCTTTCCTTTGCCACCGTCTGGCATCGTCCTTAATCTCCCCGATCCTCCTTTATAGCGCGGACCTCTTCTCCCCTAGTCTCACCCTTCTCGACCGGATGTCAGTTTTCTGGAGATCTGTCCAGAGATGGGTAACGAATTGCTTCTCGTTGACTCCAGTCGGCACCCTCGCCTGCGAGTCGGCCCTGCCCCCCATGCCCCTTTTGATACGCTACTGACAGAGATTGGCAGCTGTACGACTGGTCTGCCTCCCACCGGAGGCCAACCCGGCGACTGCGAGGCTCCACCCCACTTTCCCGACGTCGTCCCCATTCAGGGCCCATGACGACCATCGACACCACACCCGAGGCCTGACCGCAGTCTATGCTCCCCTCCATTGGAGGTCATCTGCCCCTTCCCCACCTATAAGAAAACACCTTCCAATCGACGCTATTGCGCACCTCACCCTCCCATTGATCCCCACTTCTGGTCCTATACCAGTGGCTTCCCCTGAACTCCTCCTGCCACCCTTTCTCCCGATTAGGGATGGCGCCCCCTCCTACTGGTCGACCAAGTTGAAAGTTAGATCGCAGTTAATCAAAGACTGGAACGACCAGTTCCCACCCTCCCTGACCTACCCCTACCCAGTGTCCCTTGTACCCCAACCTTTCATGGGGCTCGGAAGGTTCATGGCAGGAAGGATCCACCAAATGCATTCAGGCAAGAGCTACCTCGCTGCCCACCCATCCTAGTTCACTGAAGACCCCTCCCTCCTCTGTCCTTTTTACGAGGAAGATGAGGAGGACTTCACCCATGCCATCCTATCCTGTGAGTCCCGCAGAGAACCTCATGAGCACCACCTCTGCGGCCTCACGTCGTTAGACTGGGACAGCCCCCTCTGGTCAAACCCTACCGCTCTCCACTCCCTCACTCAGTACATCAACGTCACAGCAACGGGTTTCCCACCCAGAATGCCCCCGGCAGCACGGGACCCTCAACCTTCCACGGCCGCAGACACGGATCCTCTCCCGATTTACGGTTTCGCCCCCAGAGGGGCACGACCCTTTACCCGTTGTTTTTTCTTAGTTTGCTAGGAAGTTATTTTTCGTTATGAGTATGCACTTTATTGTTTTATTTCCTTAGGGACTTGGTGTCGGCTATCGGACACATTTAGGCGGCTTTTATAGTTTTGGTGCGAAAGTTTCTTTTGTTACTGTGAGTTTTTGAGATTAAGGTTTTGTTTATGCCATAGCTTGCGCTGCATGCAAGTTCTTGTACTATAAATCAATGAATATATGAAGATAAAAAAAGAAAAAAGGAAAAAAAAAGAAAAAAAAGAAAGTATAGACTGAGGAGATAGGCTGGAAGACCCCCAGACTGCTTCCCCCAGCTCCGCGGGGCCGACAACCCTATGTGGATCAACCAAGCCCTCTTAACCCACTTTTTCCCTGAGAAGAGGTCCACGGACCCCACGTGCATCCTACGCGAATTTAGGGACGTTCCCGCACTGTCAGCCGTAGAGATTACTGCTACACTGAGAAAGTCCTCTTCATCCTCGGCCCCCGGCCCTGACTGGATACCCTACTCGGTTTGGAAAAGGGTCTACTCTGTGAACCCGGAGATTCTCACCTCCCTTTTAGGTCCCCTTATTAGGTATGGTCACCACCCCTTTTCCATGAAGAAAGTGAACAGCATTGTGCTGGATAAACCTGGGAAACCATCCTACGACACTCCTGCCTCATTCCGCATCATCATCCTCTTGGAAATGGTCTCTAAGATGCTGGAGAGGGTGATGGCAACATGACTCTCTGTGTTAGCTCGCTTCTTGGGCCTCCTCTCCCCTCAACAATCTGGTTCTCTCCCTGGTCTTAGCACCTTTGACGCCACGGCGATCCTCTCCCACGAGGTTCAGCTCTTTATGCACCCTAAGCTCAAGGTCTCGACCCTTTTCCTCGACATTAAGGGTGGTTTTGACAATGTCTCGGCCCCCTTACTCGGTGACAGGCTCACCACTAGGGCGGTCAATCCTTCCATGTTCTCGTGGATAAGGTCCTTCCTTTATGATAGATCCTGCCACCTGGTCTTCTAGGAGGCTCCACAGGTGTTCTCTCCTATCCCTGTCAGCACGCCTCAGGGCTCTCCAATCTCACCACTTCTGTTTGTAATTTATGTTTCTTCTCTCCATTTTCAGGTCCCACGAGACCTCATCCTTTCCTACATGGACGACTTCACGGTCACGGTCGCCTCTGGCTCCTAAAGAAGGAACGATCAGATGCTACAAGGCATCACCAGGGTTATCCAAGCGAAAGTGGGGAAACTGGGGGTATCCTTTTCGATCCCTAAGACCGAACTTATACACTGGGACACCCCGGCGTAAAGGGTCCACACACCCATGATACCGGTCCTACTGGAGGACCTCCTCTTCCACCCCACGAAACTATTTCGCTGGCTCGCGTCGGGTTTGAGCCCTCCTCCACTTCGTGCTCGCAGGGCACTACCTCTCATTTGACCAGAAGGCTAGGCCTGGCTCCGGGAGCCTTCGCGACGATTTGAAGACTCTCGAGACCAGGAAAAGGCCTCCCCCCCTTCCTCTGCCACCGGCTGGCGTCATCTCTGATATCTCCAATCCTCCTCTACGGAGCAGACCTGTTTTCACCAAGCCTCACCCTACTGGACAGGATGTCGGTGTTTTGGAGGTCTGTCCAGAGGTGGGTGACAAACTGCTTTACATCGACCCCGGTCGGCATCTTAGCATGCGAGTCGGCCCTCCCCCCCTGCCTCTACTGATCCTTCACTGCCAGAGACTACCTGCAGTCCAGCCAGTATGCCTCACTCTGGAAGCGAACCCGGCCACAGTGAGGCTCCACCCCTCCTTCCCTACATCCTCCCCCTTCCGGGCCCTAGAGGACCACAGACGATACACAAAGGGTCTGACATCAGTCTATGCCCCTCTCCTTTGGAAAACCAGTCCCTCCTATCCTCCTATTATGAAACACCTACCCCTGGACGCAATAGCGCACCGCACCCTTCCTTTCATCGATGCCTGAGGCCCCATTCTGGTCGCCTCCCCAGATCTCGTCTGGATGGGTTGTCTCCTTTCAGAAGGCGAGACCCCATCCTACCAGTCCATCAAGGCCCGTGTGCGTGCAGCGCTGGCTAGAGATTGGGCCACTTAGTTCCCCCCTCTGCCCAGCTACCAGTATACCCCATCCCTCTTGCCCCACCCTTGGATGGGGCTGGGAAGGTTCATGGCTGGCAGGATCCACCAAATACATTTGGGCAGGAGCTATCTAGCTGCCCACCCATCCTGGTTTACTGACGACCCCTCTCCCACCTGCCCCCAATGCGAGGAGGGGGAGGAAGACTTCGAGCATGCCATCCTACACTGCAAGTCCAGGAAAGGACCACGAGAGCGCCACCTCCGGGGGCTCATGTCGGTCCGTAGGGATAGCGACCTCTGATTCAATTTGGATACCCTAGGCTCCCTCGCCAGATACCTTAACGCAACCATGACCGGTTTCCCTCCAGGCATGTCCCTGGCTGAGTTGCACCCCCCCTCCTCTCCCTCGCCTCCAGTGTCGGTGCTTCCAATCTATGGCTTCATCCCCTGATGGGTGCAGCTATCTCCCTTGCTTCTCTTTGTCTGTGGAGTTGTTTTCCTCAGACGGGGTTTATTTTTTGTTATGATTGTGCATTTATTTGTTTTATTTCCATAAGGATTTCCTGTCGGCTATCAGACACATCTAGGAGAATTTTATATTTTGGTGCGAGTTGTTTCTTTTGTAACTGTGTGTTTTGAGATTAAGGTTTTCTTTATGCTATAGCTAGCGCTGCATGCAAGTTCTTGTAGCGTAAACAATGAATACAGGAAGATGAAAAAAAGAAAAAAGAAAAAGGAAAAAAAAAAAGACACAGGAGATAGGCCATTCTACGTCTCCTCTACACACCAGGCGATTGAAATCAACCCACAATGCTAGGTACTCACGAACCATCCACCCCCCCTCTCCTCTCACGATGGCTTCGGCCTAGGAGTGATGGCCATCCTCCTCCTCCCCTTACTGCCCTCTTCTACTTATTTGGACGTCAGGGCTTTCCATCCTCTGGGTGCTAGTATGCCTCTCGCACTGCCCGTTCTCGCCTCCTTCCTCGCTTAGTGAGGCCCCTCCATACAGTCGGCGACCGCGCACTTCCCACGCTTCAGACAGCTGAGAACACCGTTTGCGGTACGTGTGAACTCCTCAACAGGCCCATGGGTCAATCTCGCTCCTCCCCACGGTCGGCTTAAGCGGTGGTATCCCATCGACTAAGTGACGCTATCTCTTGGAGAACAAGGGACTACATGAGAGATACAGTAAAATCGCTTGCCTTCTGCCTCTGGGGACTGCCTAGAAAGATAGGAACTCGATTACTGAGAGTTGACATCGTCGTATTTGGTCTCCTTCCTGTTCTGTCGGTTGGATCAGCTTGCATCCTACTGCTACACCCTTCCTTGGCTAGTACTCTACTGCTCCAGCCTCTTCTGCCCTCGTCCACAGATGGCTCCTTTTCTCTGTTACGTCGCATTTCATAATAACTTCTACGGTTTTCTGCTGCCAGCGCGTATATCTGGCTTGGTTGTTGTGGGGCTCACTTTCGTGTAGCTTTTTCCTTGGTTTGTCGGTTGAGATGTCACGGGCGGTTACCTTCTTATGTTTTCCTGATTTCATCTTAGTTAGACTTCTCCTATTTTCTGAGTTCGCTTGCGAGGTAGGGATGGGTTTTCCTTTGGGGCGAGATGTACGGTTAGGCCCATACCAGAAGATCTGGGCCATACGGTCGAGCTGGGCAGGGGGAGGAATCGGGATTATTTATGCCATGGCTAGCGCTGCATGCAAGTTTTTGTACCCTAAATAACAACGAATACAGGAAGAAACAAAAAGAAAAAAAGAGAAAAAAGAAAAAAGAGAAGACTGAGGAGATAGGCACATGATCGGGTGGATAAGGTCATTCCTCCACAGGCGAATATGCCGCCTGGTTTTCCAGGGGACCCCCCAGGTCTGTTCCCCTATCTCTCTCAGCACTCCCCCGGACTCTCCGATTTCACTTTCTTTTTTCACTTTTTTTTTCTCCTTTTTTTTTCTTCATGTATTGGTTGTTATTTAGGGTACAAGAACTTGCATGCAGCGCTGGCTATGGTATAAACAATCCCCATTCCTCAATCCACCCAGCCCGAGCATATCTCCAGGACCCTCTTGTATGGGCCTAACCGCACATCTCGCCCCAAAGAAAGACCTGTCCCTACCTCACAAGCGAACCCAGGGAATAGAGGAAGCCTAACTAAGAAGAAAGCAGGAAAACATAGGAAGGTAACCACCCGAAATATCCCAAAAAATACAAAGGAAACAAACGGAAAGCAGATCCCACAACAACCTAGTCAGATATATGCGCTGGCAGCAGAAAATGGTAGAAGTTATCCCGGAATGCAACGTAACTGAGAAAATGGGCCACCTGTGGGAGACGGCAGGAGAGGGTGGTGCGGTAGGGTGCAAGCCATATAAGGGTATAGCAGTAGGGTGTAAGCCAATGCAACCGACGGAACAGGAAGGAGACCGAACGCAACCGTGTCAACTCTCAGTAATCATGTTCGTGTCTATCTAGGCGGTCCCCAGAGGCAGAAGGCAAGCGATCTTACCATGTCTCTTATGTAGTCCCTTGTTCTCAGAGAGATAGTGTCACTTAGTGGATGGGATACCACCGCTTAAGCCGACCATGGGGAGGAGCGAGATCGACCCGTGGGCCTATTGAAGAATTCTTGCGTACGGCAAACTGTGTTCCCAGCCGTCTAAAGGATGGGAAGGGACCGGTCGCCGACCGTATGGAGGGGCCTCGCTAACTGAGGAGGGGGGTGAGAACGGGCAGCGTGAAAGGCATATTGGCACCCAGAGGAAGGCAGGCTCAGACGTCTGAAAGAGCAGAAGAGGGCAGTGAGGAGAGGAGGGAGATGGCCATCACTCCTAGGCCCAAGCCATTGTGGGAGGAGAGGGGGGGTAGATAGTTTGTGAGTACCTAGCATTGAGGGTTGATTTCAAGCGCCGAGTGTGTATAGGAGATGGAGGATGGGCTCTCCGATTTCACTTTTTTTTCTTTTCTTTTTTTTTTATCTTCATATATTTGTTGATTTATGGTACAAGAACTTGCATACAGCGCTAGCTATGGCATAAACAAACCCTCAATCTCAAAAACCCGCAGCAACAAAAGAATCACTCGCACTAAACTATAAAAGCCTCCTAAGTTTGTCCGATAGCCGACACCAAATCCCTGAGGAAATAAAACAATAAAACAAACGATCATGACGAAAAACACTTTCCTAGCAAACTAAGAAAAAACACCAGGTAAAGGGCCGTAACCTCTGGGGGCGAGACCATGAATCAGGAGGGCTGACGCGTCCGTGTCTGGGGATAGTCGGGGGTCCCGTGCTGCCGGGGGCATACCTGGTGGAAAACCTGTCACTGTGACGTTAATGTACCTAGCGAGGGAGTGGAGAGCGGTGGGATGTAGCCAGAGGGGGCTGTCCCGATCTAACGATGTGAGCCCTTGGAGGTGGCGCTCAAGAGGTTCCTTGCGGGACTCGCAGGATAGTATGGCATGGTCGAAGTCTTCCTCGCCCTCCTCGCAATAAGGGCAAAGGGGGGAGGGATTCTCAGTGAACCATGAGGGATGGGCAGCGAGGTAGCTTTTACCAGAACGTATTTGGTGGAGTCTTCCCGCCATGAACCTTCCCAGCCGCATGAAAGGGTGGGGCACAAGGGACGCGGGGTAGTTGTAGTATGGGGGAGGGGGGAACTGGTCGTTCCAGTCTTTGACTAGTACCGATCTAACTTTCAACTTGATCGACCGATAGGAGGGTGTGTCTTCTCCGATCTGGAAAAAGGCCAGCGGCAGGAGGTCAGGGGAAGCCACCGGTATACGACCGGAGCCGGGGATGAAGGGGAGGGTTCGGTGCGCGATAGCGTCAATGGGAAGGTGATTTCTTATAGGCGGGGAGGGAATAGCTGACCTCCAGTGGAGGGGAGCATAGACCGATGTCAGGCCTCGCGTGTGGTGTCGGTGGTCGTCAAGGGCCCTGAAGGGGGATGACGTCGGGAAGGCTCTCCGATTTCACTTTTCTTTTCATCTTCATATATTCTTTGTTTACGGTACAAGAACTTGCATGCAGCGCTAGCTATGTCATAAAGAAAAATCTTAATCTCAAAAACCCCGCAAAGACAAAGGAAAAAATCACACCAAACTATAAAGTCCTCCAATGTGTGTCCGATAGCTGACACGAAATACCTAGGAAGTAAAACAAACCAGTGCAAAATTCATAACGAAAAATAAAGCCACCCAGCTGCGGGAGCAGGCATCTGGCGGAAGCGAACAGGGGGCGAGGGCCCTGTGCTTAGGGCGCGAAGCCGTCTATCGGGAGCGTCGTCTCATTGGACACGGGAGCGAGCGGGGGGTCCCAGCACGCAGGAGGCATGCCGGGAGGGAAGCCTGTGGCAGTCACATGCAGGTATCTCGCCAGGGAGTAGAGGGAGTCCATGTTGGTCCATAGGGGGCTGTCTCCGTCGAGGTTCGTGAGCCCCCGGAGGTGGCGCTCACGAGGCTCCTTGTGAGACTCGGACTATAGGACGGCGTGCTCGAAATCCTCGTCATCCACTTCACTATAAGGGCAGAAGGGGGAGGGGTCGTCAGTGCACCAGGAGGGGTGGGCAGTGAGGTTGCTCTTGCCCGAGCGCAGCTGATGGATCCTGCCCGCTATGAATCTCCCTAGGCCCACCAAGGGATGGGGCTTGAGGAACGCGGCGTAGGGGTGGTAAGGTGGGGGGGGAAACTGAGTTGACTAGTCTCAAAGGAGAGCGCTTCGTAGCCATAGCTTGACCGACTGGTAAGATGGGGTACCCGCCATCAGAGGGAGCTGATCGGGAGGAAGGAGGCAGGCGGAGGCCACCAGAACTGGGCCTGAGGGGTTGATGAACTGGATGGTCCTGTGGGCAATGGCATCCAACGGAAGGTGTTTCCGTATGGGGGGACAGGGAGGAGAGGTTTTCCAGATGAGCGGGGCGTAGACGGATGTCAGACCCCTAGTGTATTGTCGGTGGCCCTCCGGAGACCGGAAGGAGGAGGAGGTAGGGAAGGACGAATGAAGCCGGGCCGTCGCAGGGTTCATCTCAGGAGGGAGGCAGACAAGCCGAACAGCCGCCAGCCTTTGACGGTGCCATACCAGAAGTAGGAGGGGGGGCAGGGCCGACTGGCATGCTAGGATGCCAACCGGGGTGGACGAGAAACAATTCGTCACCCATCTCTGGATGGCCCTCTAAAAAACAGACATCCTGTCCAGGAGAGTGAGGCTTGGTGAGAAAAGGTCGGCTCCGTAGAGGAGGATGGGAGAGAGGAGGGAGGACACCAGACGGTGGCAGAGAGAGGGGGAGAGACCCTTTCCGGGCCTGGAAAGCCTTTTGATCGTTGCGAAGGCCCCTTGGGCCAAGCCGAGTCTTCTCGTGAAATGGAAAGTAGTGCCTTTGTTACAAAAAGTGGATGAGGGCTCGAACCAATATCCAAGCCAGCGAACCAATTTTGAGGGGCGCATGAGGAGCCCGTCTATCCAGACAGGGATCACGGGGGGATGGACCTTTTGTGCTGGGGTAACCCAGTGCATGAGCTCTGTCTTCGGGATCGAAAAGGCTATGCCCAGCCATCCAGCTTTCGCTTGGAGCGCCCTGGTGATGCCTTGAAGCCTCTGGACGTTCCTGCAGTAGGAACCAGAGGCGACCGTGACAGCAAAATCATCCACGTAGGAGCGGATTAGGCCACGAGAGACCGAGAAATGCAGCGAAAATACGTAAATCACAAAGAGGAGGGGGGAGATCGGAGACCCCTGGGGGGTGCCGACAGAGACTAGTGAGAAGATCTGGGGGGCCCCCTGGAAAGCCAGGTGGCTGGGGTGGCTGTGGAGGAAGGACCTGATCTACGAGACCATGTACGGGTTGACCGCCTTAGTGGCAAGCCTGTCACAGAGAATGGGGGCTGACAGGCCTTTGTCGAATCCGCCTTCAATGTTGTGGAAGAGTGTCGATACTTTGAGCTTAGGGCGCATGAAAAGTTGAACCTCGTGAGCGAGGGTTGCCGCAGCATCAAAGGTACTCAGACCTGGAAGGGAACCAGTCTGGTGAGGGGACAGGAGGCCTAGGAAACGGGCCAAGGCCGAGAGGCGGGAGGCCATAACCCTTTCTAGGATCTTGGAAATGGTCTTGAGGAGGACGATGATGCGGAAAGACGCCGGAGTGTCATGGGAGAGTTTCCCTGGCTTGTCGAGGACTATCCCGTTCGCTCTTTTCAGGGAGGGGGGATGGTGGCCAAACCGGACAAGGGGGCCGAGGATGGAGGGGAGGATGCCAGGGTTCAACACGTGAACCGTCTTCCAGACAGAGTAGGGGATCTGGTCAGGGCGGGGAGCGGAGGACGAGGAGGAGCAACGGAGAGCGACTGTGATCTCCTCTGCTGATAGCGGGGGAACATCTTTGCATTCGCGTAAAATCGCTGGAGGGCCCGAGGACTGTTTCTCTGGGAAGAAGTGGGAGAGAAGGGCTGTGTTTATGTCCACCGGGCTCTCAGCCCCAGGCAGTTGTGGGAACCTGTCTGGGGGCCTTCCAAAGGCATAGCGTTTCGCAGTCCAGAGCGTTTGGGGGGTGGCCGTTTTGTGGAAATTATTTCAATAATCAGTTTTGGCTCTTTTAATAGCCTTGAAGTACAGCAGGCGGGCTTCCCTACACCGCTGTTTAGAAGAGGGGAGCGGATCTCGCCGCGCCGACCGAACCGTTGAGTGGAAGGCAGCCCTTTGAGTCGTGAGGTCAGGGGTCCACCAAGGCTTGGAACGGGGGGAGGGTCTCTTGTCCGGGGTGTGTAGTCAGAGGATGGTCCTAAGTCTTCCCAGGGCAGTGTCGAACCAGGGCGAGAAAGTATGGGGTGTGGGGAGAGGGGAAGGGGGGTCGAACCTCATGGCCTTGATCGCATCTTCAAGGGAGTGCCAGTCAGTCTTTTTCCACGCAGGGGTAGGGGGGGGAGGGCGGGCCAATGGCTGTGAAAGCACAATGAGGATGGGGAAGTGGTCGGAGCCTGTAAGTGGTAACGGAGTCTCCCACGACTGAAAGTTGGGGGACAGAGAGGAGCTGGCAAATGTAAGGTCCAGGACCGACGGGCGGAGGTTGGAATCAAAGGGGAAGTAAGTGAGTCTACCAGGAGTTTTAAGGAGGGAGAAGCCTTCTTCCGCAGCCTTTTCAAAGTCAGGGGCCGAGGCGCCCAGGTCCGAGATCGAGAAGAGGCGGCCCGGGTCGGTTGAGGGGTGGTGTATGTTGAAGTCTCCGACAACCAGTGTCGGTGTGGAGGTGTGGGGGAAGGCAACTTCTGGAGACATGGTCTGGCGAAAAGGGGAACCACCCCATGTGCTATAGAGGTTCACAATCCGAAACTTGGTAATAAAGGAATCAAAGAAACCAACAGAGGAGTGAAAATCAACTGCCATCCAGTCCCTGGCCTCTGTAAAGACGGGGAGGACCGAAAACTGCTGAGTGGTGGAAAGATGAAGGTAGCAGGCCACTCTGGGCTTACCGCCATTGGGGCAGGGGGGCAAAAAGGGTTTGAAACCAGCGAACGACAGGGGTCTATTTCTGTGCAAAGGGGGGTCCTGAAGGGCAACAAGGGTGGGAGGGTGGTCCAGTAAAGAAAACGAATTAAAGAGGGAGAGAAACACATCCCAGCTTCCTAAGCAGTTGTGTTGAAGAACGGATATCAGGTTACTGGAGTCCACTGCCTGCGCGGAACTCGTAGGAGAGGTGTGACCAGCCATTACATGCCTTCCGGCGTCTCAGGCTGGGGTAGGCAGGGCACCTCCTTGGGGTTTTGGGGCAGG
>JACCEG010000687.1:30425-43538 GCA_014065205.1 Tuber brumale | reverse complement strand
TCAGAAAACCTAGCCGATATATGTACTAAGACTTTGGCAAAACCGGCGCAAGAGCATCTAATGGGACTGTTGGGCTGTAGATAATGAGGGGAAGTGTTGAAATTTTCTATTATTCGTTTCATAAGTATATTTCTTTTAAATAACTTGTATTTCTCTCCTTAGTTACATTTCTTGTTTACCTATAGATCACGAACATTACTACAGCAAGAGCATATACATTGAGTATTTTGTTTATATTTCATGATAATGATGTGATAATTGGATATATATTTTCTTTTTTGCATGTGTGGGATGTCTTGGTTATTCTCACTTATGTACTGCGACCTTTTTGGAAGGTGCATTGCATGTTAGTTTTCCACTTAAAATCTCTCACACCATTACAAGTTATATATATTTTATTTTGAATTTCCTTGGTAGTTTTTCGGGGTCAAAATTGTTCGCACTTACGTTGTTGCAAGATTTTCCCGCTTATTTCTTTTCTTCGCTTAAGTATACGTACCTGTATATATAGCTGGTTACCTCTCCGAGTGTCAGAAAGAATTAAGGACAAGAACTACTACCAATCTGCCTTCCTACTACCATTCTCCTCGCCTAAGGGTGCCTACAGTATACCTTTAATACTGTATCGTATTCTCGTACTCAAGCTATTAAGATTCTGCCGCTATATACAAATTCAATAGAGCCTACTTGCATTGATCCTGAAAGGAGAGACTGGGTTCGCGCTGCTTTGATCATTTTGAGTTTCGACTCCGGTAGTTGCACATGGAATACCCAATCCCGTCGTGATCAGTACCCGATACACACTAGCCAAAGGGGGTTCCCATTTCGATTCCAGCTCTATCTGGATACTGAATACCCAAACGCCGTCACTGTTGGTGCTAGTAAACTGACCTAGGTCAGTTCCTTGTCATCTGCCAGTTCCTAGATCTTATTAACTCTGGCTGGATTTTGGACAGTTGCAACTCCGTGAGGAAATCTAAGCTTTACAATAGCCGATCTTGCTTGTCGAATTCCTACATTTACCGCTCTTGAGCTGACCGTTGCTGCCGACACATGGGCAGCTCGCCAACTCATTTGGTAGGTCTGGTTCTTCTTTCCAAAATGTGTACAATCTCCATCTCTCCTCTGAGTGTCTATCACATACTCTGCGGGATAACGGTATGATCTTGGTCGAAGTTTGTATGGGTGGTTTTCGCTGCACTGCCTATCCTCTTCCTAGGCTTTTCCGATTCATTGTCCCTTTTCCGCTTTCGTGGTGGGGCTCTACCTCCCTTGATATAAGGCTTATTTTCCCTTTCTCGCTTCAGTTTAGAGTCCCGTCTGTCTTCTCTTTTGACCTCTTGGACTACTTTTGGCTTTGGCAGTTAGGGTTTTCCCAACTTTTCCCTTGCAAGAAGTCCTTCTTCTGACTGACCACATACTTTGAGCGCCTCTTCCCATTCTCGATCTGTTGTATATTGCAAGGCCGATAGCCTGCAGACAATCTGTTTTGGCAGTTTGTTTTCGACTTCCTCCCTCCAGGATTCTCCCATCATGCATGCTCTATTGTTATGGTTGTGCATGATTGTGAGATATCACGCAATACTATCTTTGTACTCGACTAGCTTCATAGCTCGAAGCGCCATTCTTTCGGCTTCTACTGGGACAAATTGTTGGATTATATCGTGTTTAAAACGAGTTCACATAGCCAATTCTAGCTGCTGTGTTTCCCCTTGAAGCCCGTCCATAGCCTTCCTGTATGATACAGTATAAGAAAGGACTATGTCTCCAGCTGTACGATTGAGCGCATATATAACTCGTGCCCGAGCATTATTCCAGATATGCGGTTTTTTTTCGAAATAGTCCATGTATCGGATAATCCAGACATACATGTCTTACACGGGTTTATCTTCCAAGAATGGGGGTGGCTCTGATGGTCACTTGATATTAAGCGCCATCACATTGGCAAGCGTTTCCGCCACACCAGACTGATCTGGTACTTGTCCTCACCTGCCACAGCTAGGACTTTAGCTCCTTCTTCCTCGCTCGTTATCATTGTCATCGTTATCGCTAGGATCTCCTGGGTCACGGACCTGGGTACCTGAGGGAGATGCAACAGCAGCTTCTTAGCCTTTCCCCTTGTTCCTACGCGTAGGTGCAGAGCAATAGTCTTCGTCATTTTCCTCTTCTGGGACTGAATGTAGTGGTGCTGGATCCGGTCTTATTGGTTTCTTTGTTGTCTCCGCTAAATCATTTATGGCTTTTATCAAAGACATGACCACTTCTGGGGTATTTTTGGCCATTTTCTTTAGTTCTCTTGGCAACGTGCGTAAGCTTGTTCGTTCTTTCAGACCGTCGTGTATGTCTATCAGCGACGCTGTAAAGTCCTTGTCCCCTGCCACTATCTGGTTGTGGAAGAGGTTAAACTCGCTGAGGTGTTCTGACCCTAATTTTCCCCAAGTTTCATCTCGTGCAAGGGCCTCCTGTCCTTGCTGACCTAGACTACCATATAATTGAGTAGTTACCTATTCATGGGCTTGTTGCCACTGATCTTGTTCGGCTATTTTCTTGGCCACTTGTTTCAGCATATCCTCTTAGATACCCTTGACTTCCTGTTCCACCCCTGCCAGCCATATCAACCAGAGTGCAATATTATTATCATGCGTATCTTGTCCCTCTGCGATTCACTGTTGAACCTTAATTAACTTTAAGGTGTTGTCCTAAATGGCTCCTTTCAAGTTTTTTAAGGCTATATTGGCTTGATCAAGCGAGGTGTCTATATCTTGCCTTATTCAACCCAAGGTTATTTCCAGACGGGTAGCTGGCTTGGTAAGGTTTGCAGCATGGTCTCCTCCTGGCTTGGGCGTGGAGGATCGTGATATCTAATGTGTGCTTGCGACAATAGAGGATCGGTGAGAGGATAGGGTTCCTCTCCGAATTGCTGGTTCTTGTGGGGTCACAGGCTAGGGACTATGTATAGCGGAATTATCAGTTCCCATTGTATCTGGATGGGTGTCCATTGGCTCTCCTGCATTTATCCTCTTTCTGTGGTCTTGAGGTATCTCAGCCATCCCGTTGAAAATCTTTTCTGATAAATTTAATCCCAAGACTGAGTTGTCAGGTTCGGGGTCTGGTACCTCGTGCCAATATTCTCGATCCTCTTTCAAGGGTTTGAGGAATTTAATGAATTGTAGGTGGCATAGGAGGTATTTTTTGGGAGATGGTATGGAAGGACTTGGACGATCCGATTCTGGATTTAGAACCTGGATTTCCGTTTTCTGAAGGTTTAAAATATACATATAGTACATATAAGGGTTTCTTGGACCCAGGCCGACAAGATGTCTGGCCCTCAGATAACTGTACCTGGTTTCACCTCCGTTTTAGAGTACTGGGTACTCTACACGACAAAGTCTTAAGACCTGGTAGAACTCCAATCAAAGTTCAAGCCTTCCAGGTGCAATGTATGCGATTAAATTGATTCCTTGTTAGGATCCGAAAGGTGTTGTAAACAACGAGAATTCTTAAGTAAACACTTCTTCGGTTTTGAATAGCGCAGTGATGAAGATTTCTTCGAATGTATCAATGTAAATGAGACTGTGAGGTCCTTCGAAAATGTAGTCAAAGTCTGAGCTAAGGGTGGAGTTTGAGTTGAACTCATAGTTCATATAGTGAGCCTTAGTAACAGGAGAACTATCAATACACTATTAGGTGGATGCCGATCTCTAGTATAACTGAGTAACATAGGCCAAAATCTTCATGCAGAGAATCTGTCGAAGAAGGCTTGTTTCGATAAAATAATCAAAGTAAAGATTTATGAGGTAAACAATTTAATATTGATAAGATCTCTTCTCCGTTGCTTGATGATATCTGTAAAGCTCGGGAGGCACTTCGATATTTATATCCCGTGGCTGAGTGTTCTTGCACTACTTCTAACTATTATGCCCCAGAAGTACTATCCTGGTTTTAGTACGCAAAGGTCCAGAATCTTATAAGTGTGAACACCGATTGACCCTGAAACTTATTACACCCTTTTACGGTTACAGAATAGTATTCCTCCATTAAGATGACTGCACTATTTGTTATACCAGACAGCGGCCTCCAACTTAGTTGTCTGCATAGACTATTATATTACTCTAGTCTAGTTGACTATCATTCCAGTAGTCTCTTCGGTCATGAAGTAAACAAGTACATGCTGGGCCACTTAGTGCTAATCGCAAGTCTGAGCCCAATGTGTCAATGTCTTAAGGGGCTCCGACTTATCTAGGTCTTCCATTTTGAGTGTACTTACCCTTGGTCCACCGACCTCCATAGAAGGGTTCTATTACTTGGACCAACCAACTTACTACTGATCTTAACAGGGTATGGGTGGATTCAGTATACCACTAATAGCCTCTGCTACTGGGACATCCTCTTGGGGTATTTCACCGAAGATGTCCCGTCACCTTTGGCTCACAGTTTAGGAAGCCTAACTTTGAAGCCTACTATCTCAATGTGCCCTTGACGGATATCTTCTGTTCCACTTCCCCGATGTCGCCACAGGTCTCCTCTCGTATATCCTGCAAACCGCATGCGGTTGGACGGACAGCAGTGCTGTGTATGCTGTTCTGAAGTGCGTTTCATTGATGTGACTTTTTAGTCATCGGATGCAACTCTCAAAATCTCGCTAACAACATGCGGGCCCCATAAGGGAGCCAGTGGGGGGTGTTGGCACTCTGGAACCCAAGGGTCTGTGCGCAGTTACCCTACTGTGGGTCTGTCCATATGTCTCGGATTTCTATTTGCCTAACAGGCAGAAACAATTGCCAATGTGATGGCACTAAATATTAAGCGACCAGCGGAACCGTCCCTATTCGTTGAGGCCAAATCCACACAAGACATATATGTATAGATTATAAAATGTAATCACTATTGCGAAAGAAACCTACAGAGCTGAGACAACGCCAGGGAACGGGTCATTTACACCCTCAATCGTACCACAGAAGACATAGTTTTTCCTTATACCATCTGGTACAGGAACGCTATGGACGGACATTAGGGGAAAGCCTAACAGCTAGAGCTGGCTAGATAGACTAGCTTTGAACATGATATGATCAAACGTTTCGCCTCACTAGAAGCCGAAAGACAAGCACTTCGAGTTATAAAGCAAGTCAAATATAAAGGCAATATTGACTTGTTCTTAATGTTCATACACAACCTCAATATTAGAGCACACATAATAGGAGAAGACTGGTAGGAGGAAGTAGAGAATAAAGTTCCTGAATAAATAGTCCACATATTATCGGTATTACAATAGGATATGGATGAAGAATGGGAAGCGGCATAGAGGTGGGTTGGCTAGTCTGAAGAAGTATTGCTTGAAAGAAAGAAGCTGGCAAGAGACCAACTACCCAAGATACGAGAAGTCCACGAAGTCAAAAGAGAAGACCAATAAGACTGTCAGCCAAGAGAATAAAGGAAAAATAAACCTTTTATCAAGGGAGGTAGAGCCCCGCCACAGAAACAGAAATCAGACGAAGAGCCGGAAAGGCCAAAATAGAAGATGAGACATGTGGCAAAGACAACCGATACAAACTTCGGCCAGGCTTATACTAGTATCCCGCAAATAGTAATAGACACACAGAGGTGGCATAATAATTGTACACAATGTGGGAAGAAAAACCGCACTTAGTAGAGGTGTTTGGGAGATGCCCATATATCAGCAGCAACGGTGAGTGCAAGAGCGATAAAAATGGGAATTCATGGTGCAAGGTCGACTATTGTAAAGCCTAAATTAGTACAAAGAGTCGCTACCATCCAGCAACTAGCTCGAACAAAGAGGATCTGATAACTGGAGAAGGTGATGAAGAACTGACTGCGGTCAGTTCTCAGGTACTAATGGCGACAGCGTTAGGGTAGTCCGTGTCTACATAGAATGAGAATCGAAAACAGGAACCCCATTTAGTTGGGGTATATTGGGTACTGACCAGGACCAGGATCGGGTAGTCCATATGCAACTATGGGAGTCAAAACTTAAAATGATCCAAGTGGCATGAAGCAAGTCTCTTCTTTCAAGGTCAAAGCAAGTAGGCTTTAGGTAAAGATATCCCATGAGGGACTTATAAGCTCGAATACAGAGAATCAAATATGGAGAGTCTTGACTAAAAGAGAGAATAGTCAACAAGCCCATACAACCTGAGAGCCAACAGTATGAAGTTCATCGAGTTACCAGATGGCCGCTTGCTAGTCGTGTGCAAGCAAGTTACTATACCGGAGAGGTTGGGGCAAAGCAATCCAAGATCTACCTGATAACAAAACCGGCAGGAGGACAACTGACATGGGCCATTCCACCTACCACGAGAGTCTGGGTCATATTATATGTATGTACTGTCTCGCCTTCTGGCCAGAGTGTGGGGCAGGGATGTAGAGCTTTGGTGTGCAAAGCCCCTTTGAGGTAGCTAGACGAATAACTGAAACCCTAAGGGAAAAGATCAGTGAAAGCTGGAATCCCAGAACCAGGGAGTAAAATGGCTAATAACTGCCCCAAAATCTGCTACAAGCCTAGGTCTGGCATGTAGGGAGAAGGCATCTAGCCTGAGAACTGGTCGTATGCATTTGCGTATTGGTGAAACAGCGCTTAGTATGTAGACTCAGATTGTTAGAGCTAATAGAGTTACAAGTTTGTCTAAAGAGACCTCAATGGTCGAAACTACATGGACGTAGTAACAAACATCTTGTTACCTACACCCAATACCAATGATGCTTAAATGCAAGAACCAGAAAAATCTAATCCATGCTAAGTGCGTAGAATTAAATGCTCCAAAACTAAAACAATACAACTGTCCGAAGGGAATTACTTACCACCACATATACGATAAGTGATACAAAGTTAAAGTCTTGTTAGACTTGGGATCCAACATGTTCCTTATTGATAAGGACCTAGTTAATGACCTTCGCATTCTCATAGTTGAATGCAGCAATGCAGTTGATATCTTATAATTTGATGGCTCACCAGCAGCCTCAAGAGGGAAGTGTTATACCCTACCTATAAAATTAGAAATAGGAAAAAACCGATATATTTGTGAAGTGTCATGTGAAGTAGCTAAAGCAGGTCATTGTGGAATGATAATTCCTTTCAGTTGGTGGCATCATGAACACCCAGTATCACACATAGAAGATAGAGAAAATTGGACTTTCACTACAAAAAGTTACAAAAACTGTGTGGAATAAGATGAAGGAATAGCAGATATGTTCCAACATGTTGAATCAGTTACTTAGGACCCAAACTCTTGTCACATTAAATGAATCGGAGCCATTGAAAATACAGTAGAACTCGAATCATTACCAAAAGAATAATGGCATGACAAAGATTTGCTTGAAGTGCAGATGGCAAAATGGCTAGCTATAAGATGAACTTTCAATCATGAGATTAAGTGGATTCTAGGATCACTTCCCTCCTAGGGACCAATATATCTACTATCGGAAAAACAGCTTAAGGCTTTACCAGAATACTTGGAAACTAAGATCAAATAAGGAAAGATCACCCAGAGTCAATCCCCTGCAGGAGCACCTATATTATTCATACTCAAACCAGATGGCAGACTATGTCTAGTTGTGGATTACTGGAATCTAAATAAGATTACCATCCTCAACAAACATCTGCTTCTACTGATGTCCAAACTTTGAGACTAAGTAGCCAGTACCAAGATCTTCACCAAGTTAGACCTTAAAGATGGCTACCACTTGATTAGGATTAAACAAGAAGATGAATGCAAAATAGACTTCTGGACAAGATATGGGCACTACGAATATAAGGTTATGGCATTTGGATTGGTCAACATTACAGCAACTCTCCAAGATATGATGAATCAAGTGCTAAAGGAATACTTAGACATGGGAGTCATATGTGACCTTGACGACAACCTTATATATTCGAAGGATGAACAGGAACATATCGAAGCTGTCAAAACAGTGTTATAAAGTCTATCTGACTTTCAATTAGTGGTATCACTTAAATGGTAGACTATCCATGCCAAAGAAGTGGAATTCCTAGGCTATATAGTGGTGGTCGACAGGGTGTCTATGAGTACCTAAAAGGTGGAATCAATAATGGTTTGGAAAATACCTAAGTTGGTTAGAGAGGTATAAGTTTTCATCCGATTCACTAACTTCTATGGACAATTTATAAAAAAACTTTTCAGCCATTTGCAGACCCATAACTAAAACATTACAAGGAAATCCACAGAATTTCAAATAGGCAGTAGAGCAAAATATGGCTTTTAAAGAACTAAAGCACCAATTCACCACAGCCTTCATACTCTACCACTATTTCCTCGAAAGAGAGATAGTGGTAGAAACCAACACTAGCAATTTCGTACATGGTTGCATTTTTTCTTAATACTTTGAGAAAAAGCTACATCTACTAGCATTCCATTCACGAAAGTTGAACTCAGTAGAGGGCAATTATGAAATCTATGATACAGAACTTCTGGCAATCCTCTAAGCATTCAAGGAATGGAGTGACTACTTCATCGGAACAGAAAAACCGATTACAGTCTTTACCAATCATCAAAACCTACAATACTATCACACCTCAAAAGTCTGGAGTGGCTGTCAAATTTGATGAGTGTAGAAGTTAGTGGAATACAATTTTCGTATTGCATACCAACTAGGCATGAAGGGTAGAATGCCTGCTGCATTAAGCAGACAGCTGGAGCACCATCCTAAGGAGGAAGCTACACATCGCGAATAGAAAATTTTAAAAGCGGAAAGTTTCCTAGTATCACTAGTAGCAAGGGTTAGCGATGAAGGAGAAAACTGGGATAGAGACAAGGATTTGGATTTGGAACCTCAAAGAGGTGGAAATGAGCCCGAGGTTACGGTTAAGAGATTGAGCAAAATGGTATACTTGCCAACAAAGGGCTCAAGAATGGCAGCAGGACATAATCTGTATACTATAGAGGATGACATTGTCCCGAAATATGGACAAGCATTAATAAGAACTGGGATAGCCATAGGGCTACTAGAAGGAACATAGAGAAGAATTGCTGTAAGAAGTAGACTAGCAGTGCAAAGCTGAATCTCCAGCGGAGCGGGAGTAATCAATGCCGATTACACCGAAGAACTCCAGGGCATACTATTCAACTATAAAGATATGGACTGCAAGATAAGAATGGTCGATTGCATAGCCTAACTAGTGGTAGAAAAAGTCAATACCTCAGACAGGATGGAAGTAGATGACTTGGAAGAGACAGAATATGGGACTGGAGGTTTCAGAAACTCTGATACAGTGACAAGATCCTTGATCGTGGAAGAACAGGAACCTAGAATCAGTTACCTACAGGTCTTGGCTATAGACAACGAACATTGGTATGACAGTTCAGAAGCACCAGAAAAAGTTCTAATGTTGAACGCCATTATCCTACAAAAAGGTATGAAGCAGTTCAAACCTGAATTCTTAAACGAGATACAGACAGCTATTGAGACAGAGGCAGCTTAGAGGCAATAGAGGGAAGAACTCATTCGGCTACGAGACTAACGAAAGGATTTCCCCAAGGATTGGACCTTAAATAACGATCTACTATATTATAAGTAAAGACTATTTGTACTAAATAGTTAGGCACTATATATCAGGATGGTAGAAGGATCTCATGATGCAAAGGTTGCACGACATTTCAGACAAGAGAAAGCCTTAGAGATCATCATATGGGACTTCTACAGGAAAGGACTGAGGGAATGGGTCAACTACTACATACGATCCTGCGATGAATGCTAACATAATAAATCGCCTAAATATGCTAAGAATGGATTATTGCAACTGCTGCAATTACCCTACGTAGCATGGACTTCTATCTCAGTAGACCTTATCACACAACTATCAGAGTCACAAGGATGCACCCAGATAATGGTAGTTGTTAATCGATTCACAAAGATGGTACATTTCAATAGACTACAGACATCGGCTATTGTTGTAGATATCGCAAATGTATTCCTGAAAGAAGTCTGAAGGCTGCACGGCCTGCCAACCAAAATCATCTTAGACATGGACTCAAAGTTTGCAGGAGAATTCTTGGAATCCCTCTGCAAAGCGCTGAAGATTTAGCAAAGAATATCAACAGCATACCACCCTTAAAGTGATGAACAAACAGAACGTACCAACCAAGTACTGAAAGGATCTCTTGGAAGCTTTGTCAACTATGATTAGGATAACTGGTATCAGCTACTACAACTAGCTGAACATGCCTATAACAACTCTGTAACTAATGTTCACAGGATGTCACCATTCTATGTGAACTACAGATTCTATCCACAGACAGAGTGGATGAAGGAGCAAGAGGCTGAGAATCCAGGAGCAACACTTTACACAAACCGGATTAAGGCGATACATGAACAAGCGAGAGGGTTACTAGAAAAGACATAGGAAGGAAAGTCAAAATATTATGACTGGAAAGCTGAACAACAGCCAGGCTTCAAGATCGGGGACAACGTAATATTAAACACAATAAACATTTGTACTCAACGGAAATCAAAAAAGCTAAGTCCGAAGCTATACGGTCTCTTCCAAATCTTGGAAAGATGAGGATCACGAGCATTCAAGCTCAACATATCCAATTGATAGAACATGCATTCCATATTCCACATCACACTACTAGGACTCTATCGAGAATCAGTTCATGATAATCGCCAACAATCTCATAGAAAACCAGAGGACATTGATAGCGATCTACAATGGGAGGTTGAAAAATTAGTAAGAAGTGAGATACTCTCTTGTAGAAAATGGGTATGTGGCCACTATCAAGAAAAGCGTGAATCATGGTACTTTATCAAATAGCAAGGGTGTTCGAAAGATGAGAATACATGGAAGCCAGCCACCAGTATAGAAAATTTGGAGAAAGTTGTGGAAAGTTTTCATAATGAAAATTCGGATATGTCAGGAAGAGCAGAAGTAAGATAGTGAAGAAAAGGTTTTCCTACCATGGCCAAGTAAACATGGAATGTTTTTTATCCTGACTATACTGTGTTTTAAAATGTATTTAGAAAAATTATAAAAGTTAAAAAGGCATTCAAGGCGAAGCCTGATAGGAGGGAGCTCATATTAGGTATATGGAAATCTGAGAAAAGTGCACAGACCCACAGTAGGGTAACTGCACACAGACCCTCAATTTACCAAATAGGCTACTCTCCCCCTCCAGCCCCCTTATGGGGCCTACACGTCATTAGCGAGATTTCGAAAATTATGTCCTATAACTAAATTGTCACATCAATGAAGCCCACTTAATAACACCCTATACTGTAGCTCAGTTGGTATGACTTTTGTATTAGTTTACAAGGTCAGGTGTTCAACTCCCTCTGAGGTCAAAGTTATTATTATAATTAATATACTTTGATACATGGGGTATGATAAAAGATACTTATTCTAGGCTGATGAGGGATCATCAAGCAATGGAGAAGAGATCTTATCAATATAATATTGTTTCACACTTTAAATCTGTACATTTTACCTATTTTATCAAGATGAGCCTTCCTCAACAGATTCTCTGATCAAAGATTTGACCTACCTCCCTTAGTTATACTAGAGTTCGGCGTCTGCTTAACAACTGCAATTTTTTCAGAAGGTGGCTTGCATGTTGATATTGTGCTGAAAATCCCTACATTTTTTTTTCTTTTTTTTTTATCATCATGTATTCATTGTTTTTACGGTACAAGAACTTGCATGCAGCGCTAGCTATGGCATAAACAAAACCTCAATCTCAAAAGTCGTAAGCACAAAGGAAAAACTCACACCAAAATATAAAATCCTCCTAGTAGTGTCCGATAGCTGACATCCTCCATCTACGCTACACCTCCGGTGATTGAAATTTATTTCCTATTTGGGATAGACTTAACATCACAACAAACTATCACCACTTTTCGGTCTGCACCCTCCCCTTGGGGGGGGTGTAGGCTATCACTGTTCATCCCTCTGGACTTCAAGTCCATCCCCACTGCCTTCTCCCTTAGAGGTTTACCCTCTGAGGATACCCTATCCTCTTCTTCCAGCACCTCACGATACTGGGTACCTCTCATACCCCGCTTTTGCTAGGCCTCACTTAGCATCAGCATGGTCGGGTTTCCCTCTTTTCATTACTACAGACGGCTGGGACTATGGTTTGCGGTACGCGATTGCGATGGATTCCTGTATCCCTCCTCCTAAAGAAACCGGGGGAGTTTTGTCAGGTTTCCTCAACAGGCTACGGTCGATTTCGGCATCCTCCTTCCTCCGTCATTGCTTCAGCAGGTTGTATCCTATCCACTACAGTGACACTATCTCTCATAGAACAAGGGACTACATGAGAGACGTGGTAAAACTGCTGGCTTTGTCTGGGGCATGCTGGAGGCTGCCTAGCAAGATACGAACACGATTCCAACAGTTGTTTTGACACCCGGGTCTACCCCTCCTCCATACTTCCTCGGTGCGATCGGCTGGCACCCTACTGCTACCACGGGCTGGCACCCTACTGCTACCCCCCTACCTTAGTTGGCACCTTACTGCCTACTACACTTCCTGCTGGTCTCGGACCAGTACCACCCCCCCCAGCTGGTACCTTACTACCACCTCTTCCTGGTCAGCACCTCGGCTGCTGGCCTCCCCCCCCGGTCTGGATTTCCGGCGGACCTCTGGGGGTTCCTGGGCCCTTCCACAAGCCTTCCTCCTACTTCGGTCGGGATTCTCCTCCTTTTGTTCCCCTTGCCCCTGTTGCTAAGTCTATCGGACGTAGGGTACATTTACCCGTTTTAGTGCTCAGGGCCGGTTCTATTATAGCAAACTCAGTCTACCTGATTAGCTTAGGCCATATGGTGTTCCTAAGGGTTCGGTTTATGGGTTTTCATTAGTTTGGGTTTCTTTCTGTTGTTTTGGTTGGTTCACTGTAGGGGTTTGGGGTTTCTTCTATGTTGCGCATCTGTGGAGGTTTTTGGTTTGTGTATACTGTAGCGGTTGTGGTTTGGGGGAGTTTTTTACACCGACTGGCCTTGTAGTTAGACGGTTTTTCTTCAGCCTTTCTGAGCCAGGGCAGGGGTAGAGGTTTAGGTCTACTTAGCTTGCGCTGACGTGACCTTGTTCCTTAATACTAAATAAAAATGATTTAAAAAAAAAAAAAAAAAAAAAAAAAAAAAAAA
>JACCEG010000687.1:0-15629 GCA_014065205.1 Tuber brumale | reverse complement strand
AATGAGGTCATGTGCGAAACATAACATATCATCATAACCATATCATATGACCAAAGTGGTCATATGTGCAAAATCCCATGACCTCTAATGAGGTCATGTGCGAAACATAACATACCTATGACTCATAACTATGAGTCATGTGAAAACCTTTCCTTGCTAAGCCACATTCGTGACAAATGATAGCCTATTTTCAAACTCATCTGTCAATGGTCTTTCAAATATTTTCAAGAGTAGAATTTGTAGTTATTATAATGTTTATCAAAGTATATTCAACTTGTCAAAATTGATCAGATTTTGTATCAACGATAGCAAATGCAACACGTAGGAAAATAAGGGTATCAGGATATGATACTAGTATCAACTCTCTAATATTATTGTGATATTTAGTGATTCTCATATAACTATTTAAAAAGAAAGCTTGTAGAATTTGCTAAAGCTATTTCTAAGTCAAACTTGAATACCCTCATGACTTTTTATATTAAACTTTATTCTTTGTTCGTTTATCAGACTTTCTATATTCTAAGAATAAAATTCACATTTGATGTTATTATCACATTTAGCAAAATGGAGAATTAGAATTGTCATTTTTTCTCTAAGGAAACTGATACAGGTAGCTTTATATCGAAATCTAATATGAGTATCATTATTGACTACAGTTTACTGGATACTAGTAAGTATTAATTCTGATTACCATATTTTTTATGATTGTAAAATCTTATACAAGAATATTAAACAGATATTGAGGATGATCAGCAAGCAGAAAAACTGACTAAATACTTTAAAACATCTCTTCATGCTTGTTCCTACTCACAAAAATGTATATGAAAGGCAAATTCAGAAGCTTGGATGAAATGGCTATTATACCACGA
This sequence comes from Tuber brumale, assembly GCA_014065205.1. Classification (NCBI taxonomy): domain Eukaryota; kingdom Fungi; phylum Ascomycota; class Pezizomycetes; order Pezizales; family Tuberaceae; genus Tuber; species Tuber brumale. Next base: position 14,760 of record JACCEG010000687.1, on the reverse strand, counting down.
TCAGCTATCAAGAAAAGAGAAGAAAATAATGATCACTTACCTGCTATCACATCAGTTATCTACTAATCTAGTTCAGTTAGAGATGTGTCAGGTACAGCATAATGATTCACATTTACATAAGTGAGAGTATAGATAAATAAAGTATTGTCTGGGAACAAAATTAACCAGCTCTTAGCAGCAATGGTAATACTCCCCTTCTCATCACCCTACTCCCTCAATACCTTCTAAAGAAATTACTCTATACCTACCAAAACCAAACCAATTTACTTGATTTTTTTTTTCAATAAACTATGCCTTCTATTCTTCACAGTCATGTCAAACAGCCTATTCCCTCCAAGCACCTTTCTGAGTTTACAAGGGGACGAATTCTCAGATTATGCGTGTCTCAGATAACCAATTACCAAATTTCACACTACTTTGACATTTCTCTCAGTACTGTCAAAAGCATATTTGCAAAGAAAGATCAAGAAGGCAAGGAGAATGAAGGTAGAGGAAGATATCCTAAAACTACCAAGTTGTAGGATGATGCTATGGTAGAGGAAGCTCTCAAAAATTGTCATACCAGCTACTCTGAGATTGCTGAGAAAGTGGCTCCCAATGTTTCTACTAAGACACTGAAGAGAAAACTTGCACAAAAGCATCTTAAAAAGTGGATGGCACAAGAGAGGATTCATTTAGATGAGGATCTAGCTCAAAAGAGATTGGAATAGGTGTTAGCCCATAGGAATTGGACAAGGCAGATGTGAAGAAGGAAGGTAAAGTGGAGGAATGAGGTAGCTGTGGAGACGGAGGGAGGAAAGAGAAGAAAATAGGTATTTGGATACCTAAAAGAAAAGTGGAATAAGGATTGTATTGAACCTACTACTAGGAAAGGAGAGAAAAAGATTAGCCAGATGATGACTGATTGTTTTTGTGGTCAAACTCATGGTCTTTGTTTACCTGTTTTTCCTGATCCTACTGCTACTTGGGGTGGAGTGACTGGAAAGCCAATTATTGATGTTTATGATCAATATGACTTTCCAGGAATATGAGAGGATATTAAGGAGCATGTGGGAGAGGAAGAGGTATTTTTGATCATTGACAATCCTAAGACTCACTTGCCTTTCAGGAGATGGCTCAGGAGGAATGAAATTTCTCTGATAGAAATTCCTCCTTATTCACCAGACCTCAATTCAATTGAAAATATTTGGTCTCTGGTAAAAGACAAGCTTCATAACACTATCCTGAGCCATTTCTCCAAAAGGGTCCTATCAATGAAGTCAAAAATATTATAGAGGAGGCTATCACTCATTGTTGAAATATTTCGGACCTAAAGGTTTTTGATACTTTGACAGGATCAATGGTGGATAGGGTAGAAGCAATTATTAAGGCTGATAAATGGTATACTAAATATTAATTGCTACTATGTATTTACCTTTTGTAATTCTCTTTTGGGTTTTCATGATAGTGGATTCATGGGGGAGTGTGGTTGTCATTACCAAAGATTTTTCGGCCATTGATAGCTAGTTAATTTTGTCTCTAGACAATACTTACTTTCATTTTGTTAGGCATATAGAAATCTGAGACAGGTGTACAGACCCATGGTAGGGTAACTGTGCACAGACCCTCAAGTTTCCAGAGTGCCAACACCCTCCTTCGGCTCCCTTATAGGGCCTGCATGTCATTAGCGAGATTTCGCGAGTTACGTCCCATAACTAAAACGTCATGTCAGTGAACCCCACTTCATAACACTATATAAGTCACCACCGTCTATTCGACCACATGCTGTTCACAGGGTATATGAGAGGGGACCTTTCGCGACATCTGGGAAATAGAACGGAAGTAATCTGTCAGAGGTGCATTGAGATAGTGGGCTTAAAAGTTAGGCTTCCTAAACTATGAGCCGAAGGTGATGGGACGTTTTCAGTGAAATACTCCAAGACAATATCCCAGAAGCAGAGGCTATTAGGGGTATACTGAATCTACCTATACCCTTCTGAGATCAACTGTAGGTTGGTTGGTCCCAGTAATAGAACCCCTCTACTGAGGCCGGCAGACCAAGGGAAAGCACGCTCAGAATGGAGGATATAGATGAGTCGGAGCCACTTAAGACATTGACATGTTGGGCTCGGACTTGCAATTAGTACTAGGTGGCCCAGTATGAACTTGATCACTTCATGACCAAAGAGACTACTGGAATGATAGTCAACTAGACTAGAGTAATATAATAGTCTATGCAGACAACTAAGTTGAAGGCCACTGTTTGGTACAACAAATAACACAGTCATCTCAATGGAGGAATACTGTTCCATAACTGTAAAAGGGTTTGATAAGTTTCAGGGTCAAACTTTGTTCACACTTATAAGATTCTAGACGTTTCATCAGCAAAAAGAATTCTTCCTCGTGTAGTATATACTTATCTTCCTGTTGTAGCTAGCACTGCCAGATCCCTCTATACCACTCCTACCTCGTGCAAACCTGTCTGTTACACATCCCCAAGGAGCCTCTGTGCAGCACATTGTAACTTCGTTGCATCCATTCTGATCCGGGTCCCTTTTTCTCGTCCCACGACACCCTCAATCAGTAAACCGCTATTCCGCGGCCCCCACACCTTTTCGTATTTTCTCCCCATCTCTAATAGGACATTGTGTGGCCTCTTCCAGCCCTTACTCAACCGGAAAAACGCCTACCGACTCACCACTCCGTGCTGCCCCCTTATTTTTCCATTGTGGCCTTCGTTGCCCTGTAGACGTTGTCAAAGCCAAAATACCCCTATGCATTTACAATGTTTCCCCTTTCACTTCACCACTTCTACCCAGATCTGCCACCTGTGACTCCCTCTTGCTTACTCATGATCGTCTTCTTTAGCCGTAGTTCGTCCTCTTTGGTCCCCTATACGCCCATTCTAGCATTTCTCAACTTGTACTTGGAGGTAGATGTCTTTCATTAGTTGTCAATTTCCTTGCTTATCCATTTCGTCTCGTTCATCCCATTTCATCTCATTCTGACCGCGACGTGTCACATCGATCACGCTTCAAATTCGACTTTCTTATCGCAATCTTCGAATAAATTCTATTAAAAGTTTCTAAATCTATTCTATTATTTACATACCAGCGGGTATTCCCTCTCTCTGGAGTCTCCGGAACTAGATGTGCCATTCCTATGATACGTTTGATGCTTGCCACAATTTGTGTTGTCATATGTGGCCTCCTCGCCGTCCTCAAAGTGATGGTAACCAGTCCTGTAAGATCGCTAATCTTTCCCGAATTCTCTACATAAAGTCTTTCTACTAGTACAAGCCTATCAACTGAGCCTGTAATCTGCTCACGAACCTTGAAAATTGAGACTAAATGTGCCGGATAAAGTGCTTTAAGTGCTCCGTAGATATCTTCGTTGCAAGAATCCACCCATACCCAATTATTCCTACTCCACCCAGTCGGTTTCCACTGCTGTCTACCTGTGCAACAGAGAAGGTGCCAGGTAATCTTTCTCGGGTCCAGAAAGTTCCTTACTGGAACTCTTAAAAGATGGCATATTTCAATTGGAAACTTCTCAATGAAATCTTCACCGAAAATGCTTTCTCCAGCTGATTTCTTCCGATTATAGTCAACCAAGAGCCTGGGGAGATATTTTAATGTTTCATCAAACTGAGTAACTGTTTTAATACTTAGTCCATGCCCCTGCTGTTGCTTAACTGATGATTCGATCTGTCGTTGGACTTGGTCGCTCTCGGGTTCGTCACATGGAAGATGTATGTCATTCGCGATAACATTCATTTTATGAATTTTGAAGCTAGCGAGTCTCACATATGTTTGTAGTATCTGATAGCTGGCATCATTTTTATTTGACCATCTGTAGCCCTCCTTGATCATTATCTTGTGACTGGTCTCCCCAGACTCGGTTGAATACATTTGAATATTTCCAAAACGCCGTATATGGTCCACAAAATGACTTAGTAGATGAATCTTGACAAAGTTGAAATTAACATCTTCATCATAGATATTGGCCACGACTCCTTCTAGCTCTTGACGGTGTTCGTCCGCAATGCGCCGTCTTTGAGTCACTGTGAGACCTGAAAGTCTGTGCTGATTAAGCACCTCATAGTTTGTACTCCTTATCCTTGCGGTTACCTCCCGTACCTTTCGGGCTGTGGACTTATCCTTTCGATACTTCTTAAAGACATCCTTGTGATCATGGAAAGCTTTAAGTTATGGCTCAAGATATTGAATTGTCTCCTCGGTATGACTTTGGTATTGTGCCATTAGTGTAAAGTCGATAATTGATCGAACACAAGTTAATGCTTTTGTGAAAATAAGTCGTAAAGCGGTACTCGGACGACATAGCGCAGTGGCAAAACATGGTGAAAGGACCCTAACAAGATTTCGCATATCTTTTCCGGTCCACTGTGAAACTCTACTATACTCTTTATGGGGGGGAGAATAGCCAGAATAAGCTGGTAAATTCTTCCAAACGGCGTCAAAAGCCTGCAGCCTCTTGTATTTCGTGAGAAATCCGATAATCCACTTCAAGAGATGAGTCCCAAATATTCCCAAGTAGACAACATGCAGGATATCCGGTTTCGGCAAGTGAGCTTGGTGAACGTCTGGAATGCCCCAAAAGACGCTTCAACGTAACTTGAACCCGCAATTAAGCAGATCTTCACCAGCATCGCTACTGCCATTGGAGTATTCGGCAAAAGGTGTTTGGTATTATTTGTAATCGCATATGGCTACAGAACGTCCTGTATAGGAACCTAACTGATCTGGAGTGGTTTCGCAAACAGCACTCTGATTTTGTTGAATTCCATGCAATGTAATATTTTCTAAATGATCAGCAATCCAGGCAGCAAGACGTGGAAAACACTGCCGAACCTTGCTATCGGCACATTCAATCTCAATTCCGACTTCAGCAACCTCGCCTATCGGAGTGAAAATACCTTCGATCAGCTCATAAAGGATTTTATTGTTCACTAGTCGCTGCCTTGAATCTCGCGATGCCACTCCTAGTATCTTGGGTGGGATAGGTAAAAGTGCCAATAGGACGCTCGCATGCTTAGAAGATTTGTTCCTTGTTTTCGATAAGATATTACCAATGGTTAGGTAGATTGGGCAGGCTTTCTTATCTTCAGAGAAGTTTGTTACGAACGTAACATCTGAAGAACATATGATCGGTTCTAGTGTTGCTCCTTTTGGTTAGCTATCCTTTACAACTCGTTAACCTTACGCCTGACCACAGTGTGGTAAAGCCTCAGAATGTCAAAATTTAACCTACCTGAGTCTCCCACCACCAATCCCCCATGTGCATCTCTGAATAAACTCTCGCCGGAGGTGTTTCACTATCCCCATCCTTTACCGGGGGATAAACAATATCTTGAGCAAAGCATTTTTGGCTGAGCAGATATTTCACACAATCGAGAGGATTGCGATAAAAAAATCTCTGCTGTGATGTAGCTAGCTCTAACCTGTCTGCGTCCTCAATGTCTTGCACTTGGTTAACAAAATACTTGAATAGAATAGATGCGCTTACCAACTCAGTGAATGATACCAAGCCCTCTTTCCAACTTCTCATTCCCAAGCCCGATTCTAGTTCATCAACGGTTTGAAAAAGACGATATGCGGATTTAATTGTACTGTTCTCGGGCCCCAATCCATTCTTAAAATACCTATCAATATGCTCCTTGAGTACCTTTGCTTCAATAAACCACTGTGCAAGTTCAAAGTCTGTCTTGTTTTGAAAGGGTGCCCATAGCTCATCTTCAGCCTTTTAACGTTGTACAGCGTCACAGAGAACTCTTCCAGCAGTGTGATGTTTTGTGGGTGCCCGTGATTCAACAAAATGTGCGAGACGATCTTCTCTTTCAAAAAGGTTAAGACTCTCAACGTCTGAATCTGCTATGCTGTGGTCTGATTCTGGTTCGTAATCTGCTATTTGGATCTCGATTGAATTGTGTAGTTCATGTATTTCGTTCGCTTACGGAAAAGGATTTGGAGGTTGTACTCTGTCTCCAATTGTTTGTTGTACAGCTTGTGGAGGCCGTACAAAGTCCTGGTGCTGCTTCTCTATGTGGTTTCTGTACTAGGTACTCTACCTGTACTTTTTATTGCAGTATGGGCATTGTGACACCTGTACCATTCTGTAATGTTATTTTGTTAGATTCAGTAAGGACTTTTGAAGGTACAAAGCAGTCGAATAAAGCACTAAAAAATATCAAACGTACCTCGCGATTTGTACAGATAGGTCTTCGGAAAACAATAGGGGATAAGTATCAGAAGGAACCAAGTAGGGTGCAAACGCGATGCTCTCTAGTAGTGCTATCCTTCTTAGTTGATAATAGGATAGCCCCCCTCTTGCTTAAGCCTGCCGCTCGCATGATTGTCAGCCCTTGACCCGTTGCTATGAGGACTCTCCACGGCCGCTACACTATTCCTAATTTGTATATAACTCCTGACTTTCACTCTCAGACTACTATGAATATTATGATCATTGTCTACGGTACCAGAATATTGGACACTATCAGCGGCTTAATTCCACTGTTAATCGTCCGTTTTTTACCCACATACGCATTTCCTCATTCTGCGGCTCTGTCAACCATTATCCAATATGAGCACGAACCAAGCTACCGCCATCCTTTACACAATCTGCTCCTCCTCCACCAAGGCTAAAATTCAAGTTTGCTGGACTTATGAGTTCAAGCATACAACTCTGAAGTGTTGGATATTGAAACTCACTTTGCTGTACGCTGGTACAATTATTTGTACGTTTGAAAAAGCTTTTCAAGATTCTGTTCAAGACGGTCTTCGTCTTTTTTTTAAGCAGTCTTCCAAACTTGAAACTTGAGTCTACAACAAACACTTTGAATTGTTCACTCTCCCGCTATATAGAACCCCTCCCAGCTCCCCTTTTCGCCTTTCCTCACCATCATCTCCATTCACCGCAACTGTACAGCATTGATAGTATTTAATTTGCGACATTCAAAGGTATGTTTGCTACCCTTCTCAGCTGACTTGACCCTAGCTAATCAGTATTAAGACTGCATCCTCTTGTGTCACTCCCAGCCTCCCGTCACCTATATCTCGCACTAGCATTAATTCATGCACAACAGCTAATTAAGTCCTCTCGAGCTCTGTTTGATACTTTACCTACTTATACTACATCGGCTTCCAATTTACTCGGAAGCATTAAGCAAGATCTACTACGAGTAAGTGATCACTAAAGACTTCCAAAAGCTAAAGTAGCCATTCCTTGATAAGAATAGAAACTAATTAGTATTTGCTAGATTGGGTAGATAAATTTCCTGTTCTAACTACCACTACTCCTTTTTTTTTTTACCTCTTAATCTATCCAGGATGGCCTCCTGCCATCCTATTGCTCCTTTTCTTCGCTTCTTGATCTAATTGGTTGTTAGAATAGTTTCCACTGCCAAATTCAGAACCGAGCTAAACCTGACTGGGCGTGGTGGCACTATTGCCAGCAAGAGATACCATGACGTGAGGAAATTTATCCAGCAGACGTCTCGCGAAAGGAGGGTTACCTCTAAGAGGCAGGCTGGAGAGGATACATGGAACGATTTGAGGACGGACGCCGTCTCCCATCCTTCTCTTCGGGGCTTCCAGGCTAAGTTCGACAGCCCTCATATGGGCCCCTTCGCTAATTTCCATCGCGCCCTCGATTCACTGATCCTTGACGTCCTCAAGAAAGCCGCAGAGTCACATTGAACAGCACGTATGAACTTCGATGACGAGGAGGAAAGATCGGTCGCCGGCCCTTCCGGCACCCAACCCGAAGCCGCAGTTCGTCCCCCTCCTACCATCTACGAGGAGAAACCATTCAAAATTATTTACATTGAAACTACAGCTGCCCCACAAGGTACTGCACGCTCGCTTCCCTGGATTGTTCCTGTAGGCGGGGTGGCAAATCGGAATTGGTTGGGGGTTTTAAAGCACTATACTCTTCAAGAGCTTGGAGAAGCTGTTTGTAAGCATCTTGACGATGACGAACACCCCCGAAAGTTAGTGGGTATCCTCGAGGATATCCAACCCCTCAACGCCACTCCCGACGGAACCCACCAGGTGGAACTAATCGATGACGACCAAGTCAATGCCTGGGTTCATCTCTCTAACGCCAGACCTCTCACGGTGGCCTGCAGTCTCCACCGTGCCCCAGCTCCTCCTCCTGATGGCCCTCCGGACGCCCCTCTTGTTCGTCCAAATACGCCTCTTGCCAGGCATGGGGATCGCTACTTGGAATCAGGCCAATTCAATGTGGCCGAATTCTACACTGAACCAGCTAGTGATTCCGAGCTGGAAGATGATTTAGCACACCGTACAAAGCGCTGGAAGGGCTTTTCTTGGTCCGATGGTGGCTGGCGGCGAAGAATTCAGACCAATGACCGGCGAGTCCTTAGGTTCCAAAACCATTCTCGTGAGTTGATCTCCCGGGCTCGTATCAACCAAGGCCCAAACTATATGTCCTCTTATGGAGATCTGAATGGCCATGTTCTTCCTCTCCCGCCTGGGGTTCCTCCTCCAGGCTGTGATGCACCTTAGGCGCCAGTTGTGTGATTCAGAGTAGACTTTCGAAGGGTTCTTTGGGCTGGGCTTCATCTTCTTTGGGCTATGGCCCGGGTATTATTTTTTTTTCATTTCTTTGCTTTCTTTGCTTTCTTGGTTCTTGGGTTGCACCCTTACGTGCGGTATTCGGATTCAGGCTGGGCGGGGGTTCTTTGGGCTGGGCTTCATCTTCTTTGGGCTATGACCTGCATATTTTTATTTTTTTCTTTCTTTGCTTTCTTGGTTCTTGGGTTTACTTTACTAGTAGTTTTATATCTCTTGGTGTTCTGGCTTTTTCTTGCTTTCTGATGTTGTATTGATCCTTTTGTCGTCCTATTTAGGACTTTTCATTTCACCAGATTCTTTACTCGTAATCCTTAGTAGCATGTTAGTTTCTGTTAGTGGCTCTGGGCACCAATTGTTAGTCGGCATGTTTAGACCTTTAGACATCCTGTTTTAGCTGGTATAATGCATTGGTTTCGCCCAGAATAGTTATAAACACGACCTTTTTCTATGTTTTTAATTGAGCCCATATGATAAACTGTGTCAGGCCATCAAGCATTTGAAATTCAATCTCCACTTGGTCCTTTGTGACTCATCTACATCTCCTTGGTGACGGGAAAAGGGTAAAGAATGTTTATGATTCTTCGAGTATAGGTCTGTGATGGACACAGATCACCAACTATTGTTCCATAAAAGGGTTATTTGTCCTCAAGAGGACGTCCTTGAGTGTAAATGGCCGTATAGCAACAACTTGAACTTTGTACAACCTGTCCACATTTCACCCGGCCCCAAAATTCTACTCCTGACACAGCAACAATGAATGGAAATACGAGCAGAGGTGTGTTTAGGACTCTGAAGCTTATATATAAACTATATACAGTACTAAATAGATCCTGAGCAGCCATATCCAGATTCTCACGACCATCGGCATCCGCTCTAAGGTCTTCACTTTCCGTCATAGATGTTGATTTTCCATCTCAGCAAGACGAACAGGAAGGAAATTTATTTGCCAACGATGATTCTACGGATATTGATGAGGACAGTGATGAGGCTCCTCGGCATCACCGGAGAGTCCAGAAACATTCTGTCGAAGACTATTCACAACATCAACAAAGAGCAAAGAGGCTGAGATTTGTAAGTTTGAATTTACGGTCTTTGATATAATCTGCTGATAATAAAGCTTACTGCGGACTCACCATCACCGGCTCTTACAGGACCTACCTCGGCATTTTCATCACAGAGCCAGCAAGCACAAATACATTCTGGCCATCGCTGGGTTAATTCACCACATTTCACACCCTCAATATTGGGCTCACAGCCAATTTTAACTCATCAAAATGGATGTCAATCGGCTGAAGAGGACAATAGTGCGTCCAATATTGTTGATACAGTAACCTCACTTTCAGATCGGTCAAACTTTATGCGAGGTGTGGAAAGGATAGTATTTGAAAACGCTGCAAATATGGTCCGGTATCATACCTGGTTCGTTAACCCTTTTGTCAAGCCATCTGAAAATGATTCGCTATTGGAAAGTTACTGGGTGAAGGCAGCGAGCAAGCTTGGCTGGCCCAGTTTGGCAATGCAGAAGCATGCCATGACTTTTGTGAGTACACAATAGCCGAAGGGCGTCTCCTTGCGGCTCTGTCCAAGCTGNTTGAAATCAAGGCAGTCCAGTGCCCGCTCTCATCTTGTTTCAGAGACTAGAATTACTGTGCAGGACTTTTATGACCTTCTACACAAGCAACCGGCAGAAATTCGAGCAAAGGTTAGCTATTTACAGGAGGATAATCGTTTTACATGTCATCCAAGCAAGCAGGAGGTAGGTTTAACTTGACGGAGTCACGAAGGAGACGGAGAAAGGCTAATTAGAGCAGAATTGCGGCTTCTGGTTTGGTGCACCAGAGATAGCAAAACTGTCATACCACAAGTGGTTCCGCAATGTTAAGATGCGAGGACGAACCGATAAATCCTTCCTTGGTCTGATTAATGGTGTCTTGATATGTCTTACAGCGGCTTGTATTTACCATACCTTAATGGCGTGGAGCACAGGGACCTTCGTGCAGCCATCAGATTTCTCTGCCTTAACTGCACAAAGTTGGTTTGACCCTTTCACTGGAAGAAATTGGACGTTGTGAGGCTAGTATTAAAGTTGTACTAATTTAAATCAGATGTTTACTTGCGCCAAAGGGCTACATGGCAGCGATTACCAGTGGTGGTTCAAAAGAAGCTGGTTGAAGATACGAAGAAACGAATAAAGTGCTTACTTCGCGATAAGGGGTTCGTTCAAGAACATGAATCTCGTGCGGCACTAGATGACCCAGACGCTGCAGAGTATCTCGGGGTACAGGTTTCTGGGGATGAGGAAAGCGAAGTAGAGGATAATAATTCGGACCCGGAAGCGGAGGATGTGATTGATGCGCTTGTAGAAGGTCCTGAGAAGGACGAATACCAGTCAATAGGCAAAGGATAGCGATAGTTAATTAACATTTCAATGAAGGGTAAATTGTAATATTCTAAGATAAAGGAGTAAAAGGACGAGGGAGGAATAATATATAAGGTTGGAGGTACTCAAAGATGTAAACAAACTATGTAACGAGGGATTCATATGATCAGCAGACAAAGCGAGCCATCATGAGGCAGTCCATACAAAATTAACATAAAAAGGTTCCTCAAGAGTCGAGAGCGATGCAAAAGTAGCAGGAAAGAGTAGCAATGAACGGGTGGAGGTGGGGAATAGAGAACTGAGATGTGACGCGTAGTGATGGGGACGGGAAGAGTCGTTAAATGGTTGTTTGATAAAGAGGAAAGAGTTTTTGCAAGACTTGAAGTATGAAGCACGCGTTCGAGGAGACTGTCTGTGAAAGGAATCATTGAGCTGAGAGATGTAGTAAAAATGACGCAGAATTTCCTATCGAGGATGGGGAATGGTGTAATGGTTCGCTAGGAGGGCTAAAAGGCAAGGTAAGAGTGATCGGGTTCCTGATGAGGTATAGAAGACAGAATAAAAAGAAATATGATATTGCTTGTTAAGGACTTTTAAGGTCATGAGTTCTCCAGGGAGAGAAACAACAGGATGGGTCACTTGTGAGGAGGGGAGGTGAAACTTGAGAATTCAAGGAGAGTTGGAAAATATTAAATAACGTCGGGCAACAGGAGATTAGCGCCGTTATTCGTCCTAAGAGAAATAGTCAATCGGGACAAGGCATGAGTATGTAGCACGAATAGGCTAATCCTGATTCACGCATGGTACCCAACGGCCGGAACAGGGTCTACATCAAAGGGAGTTTTATAATTTTACCTCATATACCTCATATACCTCATGAGGTAGAGGGAGTAAATGTGAACTTTGGCTGATGGTAGGGGACGAGCCGGGGGGGGTGGTACTAGTCCAAGACCAGCAGGAAGTGTAGAAGGCAGTAAGGGGCCAGGTAAGGTGGGGGGGTAGCAGTAGGGTGCCAGCTTGTAGTAGCTGTAGGATGCCAGCCGATTGCACTGAGAAAGTATAGACGAGGGGTAGACCTAGGTGCCAAAACAACTGTCGGAATCGTGTTCGTGTCTTGCTAGGTGGCCTCCAGCAAGCCCCCGACAAAGCCAGCAGTTTTACCACGTCTCTCATGTAGTTCCATGTTCTACGAGAGATAGTGTCACTATAGTGGATAGGATACCACCTGCTGAAGTGATGAGGGAGGAAAGAGAGTGGCGAAATCGACCGTGGCCTGTTGAGGAAACTTGACACAACTCCTCCAGTTTTTTTTTAGGAAGAGGGATACAGGAATCCCTTGTAATCGCATACCGCAAACCGTAATCCCAGCTGTCTGTTGCGATGAAAAGAGGTATCAAACAAAGCTTATTTATTTATAATATATATTAATATAAGTATTAAGAGTTATATAATCAGAATTAATATAAGTTTTGATATTAATTAACTACCTTCCACTTATTTTTTAAGCCTGTAAGATGACTACAACCTCACTTTATAGGAATTGTAGTTGGAGATTCTAGCAATTCGTCATTAATACTCTTACATTTATCCATTTTCTGAACCTGCTCAAGTTTAGCCTCTTGGGCATTTGATACTTGGTTTTTCATTTTTTTATGAACTGCAGAAATCAGCCCATCTTGTAGTTTGGAATATCACCATTGATTTTAGTACTCATATGGAATATCAGTATAATATGTATTCCAAAGATTATATCTTTTCTCAGAATTTCAACCTATATTTGGAAGTCCACTTGATGCAATAGCCAAGAAATTAGATCCTTTTTGTGTAGATTGATTTTGTTCCATGCATCATCTAGTAGTTGCTTTACCTCTACACCACCTGGATATGAAGAAGTAAAAGAGAAGAAGTGATAGTCTTGAATACTATTTAATACTTTCAGATATGGCTTAAGAGCTGACTCCTAATCATGAAACATTGTTTCAGGAGGATCATTAAAAAACCTAACTACCTTTCTCTTGCCTGCTTTATCAGTAGTATTAACAAGTTCTGCATATATCTCTAGTGTCCAAAACTCATTTCAGCTAGCTTTTTATTTAACTGCCCCAAAGCCATGATTAATACTGTTTCTATTATGGCCCTTTATCTGAAATCATAAAATAATTTCCTGCAGGTTTTGAGTTACTGCAAGCCAATTGAGATACCATAGCATTATCTTATTCTTGTTTTATTCTTCACAGTTATCTGCCCATAAGTAGGCATTTGCTATTAGCTTCAGAATTGAGGTCAAGAAAGAATGTAAGATAAAAACAACTTAGTAAGCTCCCTTTCCTTGCTGTGCCTCTGTAAACATTACATATTAATGTTGATCAATTGAATTATCAACAATACCAGATATATGCAGTGTGAAAAGTGACCAATAATACCATTGAGATGGCTGCTATAGAATTCTTGGAATTTCAACTACTTGTTGAAAATCAAAAGAAAACATACTAGTTGTTGATTCTATATACTTTGCTTTTGCAATATCATTCTCATAAACTGCATGACAAGTTCGGTATTCATATTGATAAACTTGTAATTATTGCTCTTTTTCACTTAATACTAAACTCTCTACTTCTTTTATATTATCAGCTATAGATTAAGTATAAGACTCGTATCTAGTCTCCACTTACCATGTGGTATATTTCGTAAAATTATATACTTATTGCAAACATTCTGAGAAGGTTTTTGGATTTTCATAAAACCTAAAGTCTCTGAAGTTTTCCATGTCTGATAAAAAGTAGTAAATGATATATCTGCTTCCTGTTCCTCATGATCAGTATATTTAAGGTAAAGTTGATATATACTAGGATACAATAGATGAGATAGAAGGTATATAATCTTTTCTACTTCCATATACTGAACAATTTTACCATCTGTTTACTTTCTTTTATAAGTTTGTATAGCAATAGCCTCACCTTCTCTTTCTTTTATTTGTAAGAAAAGATTTTCTACCTTTGCAATAGCTGCTGTAAGAATTTTGTTAGCAGGTACATGATTTTGATTGCTATTAGTCTTGGAAATTAGCATTTGAGTACCATATAAGTGGTGGATAAGAGCATGAAGCCTGTTTAATGATATGTTCCAAAGGGTAATAAACACCTTCAGATATACCATATCTATAAATGTGTTAGGCGGACGCCAATCTCTAGTATAACTGAGAGATGTAGGCCAAAATCTTCGTTTCGGAGAATCTGTCGAGGAAGGCTGGTCTTGATGAAATAAGTAAAGTAAAGGTTTATGAGGTAAACAATTTAGTATTGATAAGATCTCTTCTCCGTTGCTGGATGATATCTGTAAAGCTCAGGAAGTACTTTGATATTTATATCACGCGTCTGAGTGTGCGGAGACTACTTCTTACTACTATGCCCACGAAGTATCACCCTAGTTTTAGTACGCAACATCAGTCAAAGTTCACATTTACTCCCTCTACCTCATGAGGTATATGAGGTATATGAGGTAAAATTATAAAACTCCCTTTGATGTAGACCCTGTTCCGGCCGTTGGGTACCATGCGTGAATCAGGATTAGCCTATTCGTGCTACATACTCATGCCTTGTCCCGATTGACTATTTCTCTTAGGACGCGTAACGGCGCTAATCTCCTGTTGCCCGGCGTTATTTAATATTTTCCCACTCTCCTTGAATTCTCTAGTTTCACCTCCCCTCCTCACAAGTGACCCATCCTGTTGTTTCTCTCCCTGGAGAACTCATGACCTTGACCGTCCTTAACAAGCTGTATCATATT
>JACCEG010000686.1:0-18976 GCA_014065205.1 Tuber brumale | reverse complement strand
ACCCCCCCTCTCCTCCCACGATGGCTTCGGCCTAGGAGTGACGGCCATCCACATCCCCCCCACTGTCCTCCGCAGCTGTTTTACGCATCGAGGCTCTCCTCCCTCTGGGTTCCGGTATGCCTTTTGTGCTACCCATCCCCGCCTCTCTCCACGCTTAGTGAGGCCCCTTTACATGGTCGCCGGCCATTCGCTTCCCATGCGTCAGACGGCTGGGACCACGGTTTGCGCTACGCGAGAACTCTCCAACCAGCCCTGGGGTCGATCTCGCTCCTCCCCACGGTTGGCTTAAGTGGTGGTATCCCATCCACTAAGTGACGCTATCTCTCGTAGAACAAGGGACTACATGAGAGATGCGGTAAGATCGCTTGCCTTCCGCACTCGGGGACTGCCTAGTCAGATACGAACACGATTACCGATAGTTGACACGGTCGCGTTCGGTTACCATCCTGCCCTGATGGTTGGATTGGCTTGCATCCTACTGCTACACCACCTTACCTCGATACCCTGCGGGCGTCACCACCGGGCTTTCCAGTCTGGGCGGCACTAGTCCCTGTGTCCTGCCACTGGTTTTGTTTTCCTCGGCTTGGGCTTTTCTCTCTACGGTTTACCGTCCGCTTTGCCGGGCTAGCCCTTAGCCGTAGACGTGTTTTTGTCATAGGTGGCACTGATCGGCCGGGTTAAGACCGTTTAGGGTGGCTCTTGCTATGGAGTTTGGACCACTGTCGGGAAGTGGGGTTTCTTTTGTTCTGATGGGCGTGGGTGGCTTTCCTTTATAGTCTTTACCATTTGTGTATACTACAAGTTGCTGGGCGGGGGAGTTTTTTCAACAGCGGGGGGTTTGGGTGGGGGGATTCATGTTCCCGGGCTTTCGGTCCTGTCTGTCAGTGTGCCTTTCTGTTCGGGTCCGCTGACAGTTTTTCTTCTGGCTGTTTCTGGCTGGTGTAGGCGGGGGAGGTTTATGTGTCTGCCATAGCTAGCGCTGCACGTGGACGGTGTACCTTAAACACGGAATAAAATTGATGATAAAAACAAAAGGATGGAAAAGAGAAAGAAGAAAAGACAAAGAAGATAGGCCATGTTCTGTCTCCTCTATTTTCCTTGCACTTGAAATTAACCCTCAACGCTTGGGATCCCATGAACCACCCACACACCCCTCTCCTGCCATGATGGCTTCGGCCTAGGAGTCAGGCCCATCCACATCCCCCCCATTG
Organism: Tuber brumale; assembly: GCA_014065205.1. NCBI lineage: Eukaryota > Fungi > Ascomycota > Pezizomycetes > Pezizales > Tuberaceae > Tuber > Tuber brumale. The sequence continues at coordinate 17,765 of JACCEG010000686.1, read as the reverse complement.
TCCTCCTCAGCTTTGTTATGCGTCGAAGCTTTCCTCCCTCTGGGTTCCGGTATGCCTTTAGCGCTGCCTGTCCTCGCCTCTCTCCTTACTTAGCGAGGCACCTCCACATGGTCGCCGGCCGTTCCCTTCCCATGCTTCAGACGGCTGGGAGCACAGTTTGTGGTACACGTGAACTCTGCAACAGGCCCTCAGGTTGATCTTGCTCCTCCCTACAGTTGGCTTAACCAGTGGTCTCCCATCCACTAAGTGGCGCTATCTCTCGTAGAACAAGGGACTACATGAGAGACGCGGCCATATTGCTTGCCTTCTGCCCCTGGGGACTGCCTAGTCAGACATGAACACGATTACCGAGAGTTGACACGGTCACGTTCGGTTTCCGTCCAGCTCTGATGGTTACATTGTCTTGCACTCTAATGCTACACCCTCGCTCGGCTTGCACCCTACTGCTACACCTCCTTACCTCGACACTCTACGGGTGTCTCCACCTGGCTTCCCGGTCTGGATGGCACTAGTCCCTGTGCCCTGCCACGGGTTTCGTTTACCGCGGCCTGGGTCTTTCTCTCTTCGGTTCCCCTTCCACTTTGCCAGGCTTGCCCTTAGCTGTAGACGTGTTTTTGTTGTAGGTGGCACTGATCGGCCAGGTTAAGACCGTTTAGGGTAGCTCTTGCTTTGGGGTTTGGACCACTGTCGGGAAGTGGGGTTTCTTTTGTTCTGATGGGCTTGGGTGGTTTTCCTTTACAGTCTTTACCATTTGTGTATACTGCGGGTTGCGGGGCGGGGGAGTTTTTTCGACTGCGGCGGGTCCAGGCGGGGGGTGTCATGTTCCCGGGGTTTCGGTCCTGTCTGCCAGTGTGCCTTTCTGTTCGGATTCGTGGATGGTTTTTCTTCTGGCTGTTTCCGGCTGGCGTAGGGGGGGAGATTTTTGTGTCTGCTATAGCTAGCGCTGCATGCTGACGGTGTACCTTAAATACAGAATAAAATTGACGATAAAATAAAGATAAAAAAAAAGACGGAGAAGATAGGCCATCCTCCATCTCCTCTATTTTCCTGGTACTTGAAATCAACCATCAACGCTTGGAGTTCACGAACCATCCACCCCCCTCTCCTCTTGTGATGGCTTCGGCCGAGGAGTGACGAGTATTTCCCTTCTCCCCTCACTGCCCTCTTCTGCTTTCTTGGGATGTCAGGGCTTTCCGTCTTCTAGGTGCCGGTACGCCTTTCGCGCTGCCCATTCTTGCCCCCTTCCTCGCTTAGCGAGGCCCCACCATATGGTCGGCGACCGTTCGCTTCCCATGCTTCACACAGCTGGGAACACGGTTTGCTGTACGCGAGAACTCTTCAACTGGCCCACGGGTCGATCTCGCCATTTCCCACGATTGGCTTAAGTGGTGGTATCCCATCCAGTAAGTGACGCTATCTCTTGGAGAACAAGGGACTACATGGGAGATGCGGTAAAATGCTTGACTTCTGCCATTGGGGACTGCCTAGTCAGACACGAACATGATTACCGAGAGTTGACAGGGTCTCGTTCGGTTTCTGCCCTGTTCCGGCGGTTGGATCGGCTGGCACTCTACTGCAACACCCTTACTCGCCTTGCACCCAGCTGCTCTACCCTCTTTCGCCGTCCCCCACAAGCAGCCCATTTTCTCGGTTGTGTCGTGTTCCGGGATAACTTCTACGGTTTCCGCTACCAGCGTGTATACCTGGCATGGTTGTTGTGGGATCTACGGTGTGGTTTTTCTTTTGTTCTTTTTCTGTGATGTTCCGGGTGGTTACCTTTCTATATTTTCCTGCTTGTCCTTAGTTAGGCTTCCCCTATTCTCTGAGTTCGCTCACGCGGTAGAGATGGGATTTTCTTGGGGGCGAGATATGCAGTTAGGCCCATATCAGAGGGTCCTGGAGATATGGTCGGGCCTGGCAGAAGGAGGAATGGGGATTGTTTATGCCATAGCTAGCACTGCATGCAAGTTCTTGCACCCTAAATAACAACGAATACATGATAATAAAAAAAAATGCAAAAAAGAAAAAAAAAGTGAGAAAGACAGAGAAGATAGGCCATCCTCCGTCTCCTCTGTTTTCCTCACGCTTGAAATCATCCCTTGACAACTGCGATCTCATGAACTATCCATCCTGCCCCTCTTCTCCCAAGCTGGCTTCAGTGTAGGGGTGAGCGCCATCCCCCTCCCCTCACTGTCCTCTCTCGCACTTTTACGTGTTGAGGCTTTCCTCCCTATGGGTTCCAGTATGCCTTTCACGCTGCCCGTTCGCGTTGCTTTCCTCACTTAGTGAGGCCCCTCCCCACGGTCAGCGACTAGTCACTTCCCATGCTATAGACAGCTGGGAACACAGTTTGCGGTATACGAGAACTCTCCAGCAGGCCCTCAGGTCGATCTCCCTCCTCTCCACAGTTGGCTTAAGCGGTGGTATCCCATCAACTAAGTGACACTATCTCTTGTAGAATAAGGGACTACATGAGAGACACAGTAAGATCGCTTGCCTTCCACCTCTGGGGACCGCCTAGAAAGACACGACCACAATTACCGATAGTTGACATAGTCACGTTCGGTTTCCTTCCTGACCTGGTGGTTGGATCGGCTTGCACCCTACTGCTACACTCTCGCTCTGCTTCCACTCTACTGCTGCACTGCCTTACCTGGATGTCCTTCGTGCCTCTCCACTCGGCTTCCCGGTCTGGATGGCACTGGTCCCTGTGCCCTGCCATGGGTTCTGTTTTCCTCGGCTTGGGCTTTTCTCTCTGCAGTCTCCCTTCTCCTTTGTCGGGTATACCCCTTAGCCTTAGACGTATTATATCGTAGGGCACACTGTATGGCTGGGTTAAGGCTGTGTAGGGTGGCTCTTGCTCTGGGGGTAGACTACTGTCGGGAAGTGGGATTTCTTTTGTTTTGATAGGCTCGGGTGGCTTTCCTTTACAGTCTCTACAGTTTGTGTATACTACAAGTTGCCAGGCGGTGGAGTTTTTTCGCCAGTGCGAGGTTCAGGTGGGGGGTGTCATATTCTGCGGGCTTCAGTCCTGTCTGCCAGTGTGCTTTGCTGCTTGAGTTCGTGGACAGTTTTTCTTCTGGCTGTTTCGCGCTGTCGTAGGTGGAGAGGTTTATGTATCTGCCATCGCTTGTGCTGCATGTAGACAGTGTACCTTAAATACAAAATAAAATTGATGATAAAAAAAAAGGAAAAAAGAAAAAAAGAAAAAAGACTGAGAAGATAGGCCATCCTCTGTCTCTTTAATTTTCCTCGCACTTGAAATCAACTCTCAACCCTTGGGATGTCATGAACCATCCAATCTCCCGCCTCTTCTCCCACAATAGCTTCCTCCTAGGAGTGATGGCCATCAACCTCCTCCCACTATCCTCTTCCACTTTTTTGCGTGCCAAGGCTATCCTCTCTCTCAGTTCTGGTATGCCTTTCGCACTGCCCGTCCCTGTCCCCTTTTCTCGCCTAGCGAGGCCCCTCCCCATGGTCGGCGACTGGTCACTTCCCATGCTTCAGACAGCTGGGAACACTGTTTGTGGTACACGAGAACTCTCCAGCAGGCCCTCAGGTTGATCTTGCTCCTGCGCATGGTTGGCGTAAGTGGTGGTATCCCATCCACTATGCGCCACTATCTCTCATAGAACAAGGGACAATATGAGAGACGCAGTAAGATCGCTTGCCTACCGCCTCTGGGGACCGCCTAGAAAGACACGAACACGATTACCGATAGTTGACACGGTCGCTTTGGTTTCCTTCCTGACCTGACAGTCGGATTGACTTGTACCCTATTGCTACACACTCGCTTTGTTTGCACCCTACTGCTACACTGCCTTACCTCGATGCCTTTCGGGCATCTCCACCAGCCTTTCCAGTCTGGATGGCACTGGTCCTTGTGCCCTGCCACGTGTTTTGTTTTCCTCGGCTTGGGCTTTTCTCTCCACAGTTTCCCTTTTCCTTTGTCGGCTACACCCCTTACCCGTAGACGTTTTATGTCATAGGTGGCACTGTTTGGCCAGGTTAAGGCTGTTCAGGGTGGCTCATCTTATGAGGTCCGGCCAATGTCAGGAAGTGGGGTTTCTTTTGTTTTGATAGGCTTGGGTGGCTTTCCTTTACAGGCTTTACCGTTTGTAGATACTACAAGTTGCAGGGCGGGAGTTTTTTCGACTGCGTGAGGTTTGGGCGAGGAGTGTCATGTTCTCGCACCTTCGGTCCTGTCTGCCAGTGTGCTTTCCTGTTTGGGTTCGTTGACCGTTTTTCTTCTGGCTGTTTCATGCTGGCGTAGGGGGGGAGGTTTATGTGTCTGCCATAGCTTGCGCTATATGCTGACAGTATACCTTAAACACGGAATAAAATTGATGATAAATAAAAAAAGAAAAAACAAAACAAGACTGCGAAGATAGGCCATCCTCCGCCTGCTCTATTTTCCTTGCGCTTGAAAGAAACCCTCAACGCTTGCAGTTTACGAACCTTTTACCCCCCCTCTCCTCCCACGATGGCTTCAGCCTAGGAGTGATGGCCAGTTCCCCCCTCTCCCTACTGCCCTCTTCTGCTTCTTCAAGACATCATGGCTTTCCTTCCTCTGATTGCTGGTACACTTTTTGCGCTGCCCGTTCTCGCCCCTTTCCTCCCTTAGTGAGGTCCCTCTATACGGTCGGTGACCATTCTCTTCCCATGCTTCTGACGGCTGAGAACACAGTTTGTGGTATGCGAGAACTCTTCAACAGGCCCACGGGTAGATCTCGCCCCTCCCCACGGTCGGCTTAAGTTGTGGTATCCCATCCACTAAGTGATGCTATCTTTCTAAGAACAAGGGACTACATGGAAGACGCAGTAAGATCGCTTGCCTTCTGCCTCTGGGGATAGCCTAGAAAGACACAAACACACAATTTCTGAGAGTTGATACAGTCATGTTTGGTTTCCTTTCTGACCTGACTGTTGGATTGGCTTGCACCCTACTTCTACACCCTTCCATGGCTTGTACCCTACTGCTGGACCAATCTTTCTTGTCGCCCCTGGGCGTCTCCGCCAGGCTTCATGGTCCAGATTGGAATGGTCTCTGTACCTTGCTATGGGTCCTTTTTCCTTCCACTTGGGCTTTTCCCTGCAGTCTCCCACCACCTTTGCTGGGTATTACCCTTAAGCCGTAGACGCTTATTGTCATAGATGGCCTATGGCTTCGGCTGATAAGTTGGGGTTAAGGTTGTTGGGGGAGGTTCTCGCTGTGGGTTTGGGCTAATGTTGGAATGTGGAGTTTCTTTTATTTTGATGGGCTTAGTGGCTTTCTTTTCACAGTCTTTACCGTTCACGTATACTACAAGTTTGCAGAGTGGAGGAGCTTTTTTGACAGTCCTGGGTCTGTTCTAGGTGTTTCATGTTCCTGGGATTTTGGTCCTGTCTGCCAGTATGCATTTCTGTTCACGTTTAGTTGATAGTTTTTCTTCTAGCTGCTTGGGGGCGGGGATAGGAGTGGAGGTTAGTATGTCTACCATAGCTTGCGCTGCTTGTGGACGGTGTGCCTTTAAATACAGAATAAAATTGATGATAAAAAGAAAAAAAAAGAAAAAAAAGAATGTGAAGATAGGCCATCCTTCATCACCTCTATTTTCCTCGAGCTTGAAATCAACCCTTAATGCTTGGACTTCACGAACCATCCACCCCCCCTCTCCTCCCACAATGGCTTCAGCCTAGGAGTGACGGCCATCTACCTCCATCCCTCTCTGTCCTCTTCTCCTCTTTACAGGTTGAGGTTTGCCTTTCTCTAGGTTCAGGTATGCCTCTTGCACTGCCCATTCTAGCTCCTTTTCTCACTTAGCGAAGCCCCTCCACGCGGTTGGCCACCGCGCGCTTTCCATACTTCAGACGGCTTGGAACACAGTTTGCGGTACGTATGAACTCTTCAACAGGCTTGCGGGTTGATCTCGCACCTCCACACGGTTGGCTTAAGTGGTGGTGTCCCATCCACTAAGTAACGCTATCTCTTGGAAAACAAGGAACTATATGAGAGACGCGGTAAAATCTCTTCCATTCTGTACTGGGGACTGCCTAGCAAGATACGAACATGATTACCCATAGTTGACAGCATCGCATTTAGTTGCTGACCCGTTCTGGTAGTTTGATCAGCTTGCACCCTACTGCTACACCCTTCCTTGGCTTGCACTCTGCTGCTCCATTCGAGTTTGCCGTCCCACACAGGTGGCCTATTTTCTGAGATGCATTGTATTCTATGATAATTTCTATGGTTTCTGCTGCCAGCGCGTATATCTAGCATGGTTGTTGTGAGATTTGTTTCGCATTTTTTGCATTTGTTTATTTATGAGATTTTTGGGGCGGTTACCTTCCTAGGTTTTCCTGCTTGTTCTTGGTTAGGCTTCTCCTATTCTCTGAGTTCGCTAGTGAGATAGGGACAGGTTTTTATTTTGGGCGAAATATGCAGTGAGGCCCCTACCAGAGAGTCTTGGAGATACAGTTGAGCCGGGCAGAGGAAGGAATGGAGAGTGTTTATGCCACAGCTAGCGCTGCATGCAAGTTCTTGTACCCTCAATAACAACCAATACATGATGATAAAAAAAAAGAAAAAAAGAAAAAAAAGAATAAAAAAAAGAAAGAAGACCACGAAGATAGGCAGTAAACCCTGAAATCCTCACATCCCTCCTGGGCACGCTGGCTTTCTAGAGGCATCATCCCCCATCCCTGCAGAAGGCTAACAGCATCTTGCTGGACAAGCTGGGAAAATCCTCCTATAATATACCAGCCTCATTCCAGATTATTGTCCTCATGGAAACTGTCTCCAAGATCCACGAAAAGATCATGGCGAACTGCCTTACTGCCCTCGCCCGTTTACTCGGCCTCCTATCCCCTCACCAAACCATGTCCCTCCTGGGTTTGAGCATCTTCGACACTGTAGCCACTCTGTCCCATGAGGTACAACCTTTTATGTGCCCTACACTCAAGGTCTCAACCCTCTTCCTCAACATTAAGGGCAGTTTTGACACCATCTCAGCACCCTCACTTTGCAAAATGCTTGCCACCAAGGCAGTTGACCCCTACAAGGTCGCATGGATAAGGTCCTTCCTCGTAAGTCGCTGTTACCACGAGGTTTTCCAAGGGCCCCTGCAGATATTCTTCCCAGTTTCAGTCAGTATTCCACAGGGGTCTCCGATTTCGCCACTCCTGTTCGTTATCTATGTCCCAACCCTTCGCTTTCTGGTTCCTTATGGCCTTATCCTCTCTTACGTGGACGACTTCGCAGTCACAGTTACATACAGTTCGTAGCGGAGGAATGTCCAGAGACTTCCGGGGATTATCAGATCCCTCTAAGCGAAGACATGAAAATAGGAGATATCTTTCTCGATCCCGAAGACAGAGCCCATACACGGGGTGACACTGGCGCAAAAGGTCCCACCTCCCTCAATCCTGATCCTGCTAGAGGGCCTCCTCTTTCACCCCTCCAAACTGGTCAGGTAGCTTAGCTACCGGTTCGAACCCGCGATGATCTCGTACTTTAAAGGCACCACCTCACACTTTACACAGAGACTCGCCTTGGCGCAAGGGGCCTTCGTGACTATTCAGAGACTCACAAGGCCCGACAAGAGCCTCCCTCTCTTTCTATGGTACCATCTGGTGTGCTCTCTTGTCTCCCTGATACTCCTTTATGGAGCAGACCTTTTTACAGCGAGCCTTACCCTCCTAGACCGGATGTCCATCTTTGGGAGAACTGTACAGAGGTGGGTGATGAACTAGTTCTTGTCGACCCTTGTGGGTATCCTAGCGTGTGAATCAGCTCTCCCCCCCTACCGCTATTGATCCTACACCGACAGAGGCTGGCTGCTCTCAGGCTTATGTGCATTACTCCAGAGGCCAATCCAGCAATAGCGAGACTCCACCCCTCCTTTCCAACCTCCTCGCCCTTCTGGGCCTCAGAGGACCACCATCACTTCACCAGGGGCCTGATATCAGTCTACGCACCACTCTTTTGGAATCACAGTCTCCCCTACCCCCCTGTTAGGCGGACACCAAACTCAAGTATATCACAGAGAGACGTAGGCCAAAATCTTTGATCAGAGAATATGTCGAAGAAAGCTCACCTTGATATAATAGGTAAGGTAAAGATTTATAGTATAAACAATTTTATATTGATAAGATCTCTTCTCCATTACTTGATGATGTCTGTAAAGCTCGAGAGGCACTGCGATATTTGTATCCCGTGTCTGAGTGTTCGCGGACTACTTCTAACTACTATGTGCTCGAAGTACCATCCTGGTTTTAATACGCAAATGTCCAGAATCTTATCAGTGCGAACACCGTTTGATCCTGAAACTTATAACACCCTTTCGCGGACATGGATTAGTATTCCTCCGTTAAGATGACTGCGCTATTTGGTATTCCAAACAGTGGCCTCTAACTTAGATGTCCGCATAGACTATTATATTACTTTAGTCTTGTTGACTATAATTCCAGTAGTCTCTCTGGTCATGAAGTGATCAAGTTCACGCCGGGTCACCTAGTGCCAATCGCAAGTCTGAGCCAAACGTGTCAATGTCGCAAGGTGCTCCGACTTATCTAGGTCTTCTGTTCTGAGCATGCTTCCCCTTGGTCTGCCGGCTTCCTTAGAGGGGCCCTATTACTAGAATCAACCAACCTACAGCTGATCTGAGAAGGGTATGGGTGGATTCGGTATACCCCTAATAGCCTCTGCCACTGGGGCATCCTCTTGGAGTATTTCGTCGAAAACGTCCCGTCACCTTCGGCCCATAGTTTAGGAAGCCTAACTTTGAAGCCTACTATCTCAATGCGCCTGTGACGGAGGTCTTTCTTTCCACTTCCCAGATATTGCTAAAGGTCCCCTCTCATATATTCTGTGAACAGCATGTGGTTGGATGGACGGCGGCGACGTATATGGTGTTATGAAGTGGGATTCATTGATGTGACCTTTTAGTTATGGGACACAACTCATGAAATCTCGCTAATAATGTGCAGGCCCCATAAGGGGGCCGGAGGGGGGTGTTGGCACTCCGGTAAATCGAAGGTCTGTGCGCAGTTACCCTACCGTAGGTCTGTGCACATGTCTCGGATTTCCGTATGCCTAACACCCCCTATAAGCAAATACCTACTCTTTGACGCAATTGTGCACCGCACTCTACCTTTCATCAATATTATTGGGCCTGTCCCATTGGCCTCAGCTGACCTCCTTCCACCAGACTAACTACCTGTAAAAGATGAGGTCCCTCTCCTACCAGTCCATCAAGGCAGGTGTGAAAGCAGCACTTGTCTGGGATTTGCCTACCCAGTTCCCCCCCCCTCTGGTTACCACTTCGCCCCGACTCTCTTGCCCCATCTGTCTATGGGACTCGGAAGGTTCATTGCCAGCAGGATCTACCAGATGTACTCGGGCAAAAGCAACCTCACTGCCTACTCCTCCTGGTGCACTGATGACCCCTCCCACCTCCGTCCTTTCTGCGTGGAGGATGAGGAGCACTCCTCTTAAGCCATCCTATACTGCGAGTCCTACAATGTACCTTGTGAGTGCCACCTTCAGAGGCTCACTGATGTTGGCAGGGAAAGTGGACTATGGTCCAATACAGACTCCCTCCACTCTTTGGCTAGATACCTGAACATGACAGCCACTGGTTTTCCCCTGGGTATGCCACCTGCATGTTGGGACCCCACATCCACAGCCTCTCCCCTATGCGCAGAGCTTCCAATCAATAGCTTCGTGCCTTGACATACGACGCCCGCCATTAAACTTGTTCTATTCGAGAAGTGTTTTTCCTTTCTTGCTTGGTTTTATTTCTTGTTATGATTTTTGTACTTGCTGGCTTTAATTCTGTTGGATTTTGTGTCAGCTATCGGACACTATTTGGAGGATTTTACAGATTGGTATGAATTGTTTCCTTTGGGTTTGTGAGTTTTGAGATTGAGGTTTCGTTTATGCTATAGCTAGCGCTGCATGCAAGTTCTTGTACCGTAAATAATAAATACTGGATGATAAGACAATGAAAAAAAATTGAGCAAAAAGACTGAGAAGATAGGCCACGCTCTGCTTCTACTATTTTCCCCGCCTTAGATTTTTACTTCGTTCTCAACATCATCAGTGTCCGGTGTACCCATACGTCTATGCCTTCTTAAAGACCTTTAAGCTCAGGCCCCCCTGTCATGTCAGCAATGGCCACAGTTCCCCTTCCCACCTGCATGTGCTCCCCAATGTCAGGAATCTGTCCTCACATCTCGCTTTTGCTGGAGCTAGTTGCAAGGTCCGCGTCAGAAGTTGGAGTGTCCCCCCAGCTTTTTTCCCCTATCAATTTGGGCAAGCTTGATGACCTATTCCCTGGGAAGGCTGTCATCCTCCCCCTTCTCTGATTCTCGCTTTTGGCCTCAAGGGCCCTCTTGTTTCAAATTGATGAACTGATACTGGAAGTTGCTTGCCTCTCCAACCAGGATGACAATCTCTAGTCACGCAAGGACAAAATTCCACACCGTCCTGTACCTCTTTCGCAAAACGACACGATGTCCGTGAGGCTCTCCACCCTCAAGTCAGCTGTGAGAGATCTCCCATCTCAGCTGACCACCCTCCTCCCCCAACCAAGATGCCACCAGCGGCCCCGACCCCAACAGCCAGTGCTGGCCCCATCAAACACCAACTCGGGTAGGCTTGCTGCTTCCCGGAGAGGTAAGGTAAAGGCTCTGCCTGCCCCCATCTCAACCCTGGCTGATTGGCTGTCTCCCCTCTATGAGGAGGGTGGCGACACAGAGGCCCCCTGCTACAGCACCAAAGACCAAAAATGGTACCGAAATCCTGCAGCATATGTGGCAAATTTACACCACTCCTGGGAGGCTCAGACCTACAGGGACAGAGAGTACCGCCCCCTCTTGGAATTACACCCCATTCTTAGGTCGTCGGCTCAATCCGATGCTACCAGTTTTCCTCCGGCCCCTACCTCTGGACAGAAAGGGAAAGGTAAGACGAGCAAGGCTAAGAGCGCCCCCTTGGCTGCCCAGCTTGCATCTAGCTTGGCCTATTAAGCCTTTTCTGAGGGTCCATGGAGCTTTCCTGCAGCTGAGGGACACTTCTATGCCCCCAGGTCCTCCCCTTTCCCTCATTCCCAGGGCGAACTTATAGCTGCCTCCTTCCCAGACTGTGTTGCCTCTATTCTTGGAGAAGCGGGCTGCAATCTTCCAGTATCCTTCTCCGGTCGGGTCAAGGACGGAGGTGCTGTGACCCTCCTACCCCTTTCTCCCTGCGTCTTCTCAACTGCCTACAAGCCCTACTAAGATGTGCTCTCTGCTAGGTTGAATCAGTCCGTTGAGGTGGGCAACGATTCATTACTCTTCCTCAGCCTAACCACCTACGAGGTCCGGCTCACGGTGGATTCTCTCCCGATCGCCTATCTCCACCAGGAATACGGCGAACTCCTGCAATCTCTTAGCAATCTTATCCTAAATGTCAAGAACATCCAGATCCTCTCTGCATGATACCTCAATCCTGACTGTGACTCTAGGTTACTGAAAAAGATAAATTCTGTGATAGACACAGTTGCGCCAAAGAATGAGACTGTCATGCTGGGTAACACTAACCTTTTCTCCTCTCGATCCAAAATTGAGAGAGCATACACAGCTAACCACCTAACTCAGTGCCGTAATTGCTGGGAATATGGCCACTACTCAGCAAGATGCAAGATTGACCACCTGGTTTGTCCTATCTGCACCCTCTTTCACAGAAAACAGGCACACAGGTGCCAGAGTGTCACGAATGTGGCTTCGCGAGGAAGAGGTTTTCACATGACTCATAGTTGTGAGTCATAGGTATGTTATGTTTTGCACATGACCTCATTAGAGCTCATGGGTTTCGCACATATGACTACTTTGGTCATATGAGATGGTTATAATGATATGTTATGTTTCGCACATGACCTCATTTAGAGGTCATGGGTTTCGTGCATGTGACCACTTTGGTCATACGAGTAGTTATGATGTTTTTGAGTTGACTTACAGTTATGAGTCATATGTGTCGCATGACTTGAGGAGTGAGTCACAAGGGCGTGAAGGGCAACGATATAAGGAGGCCAGTAGGGCCGAGTAGATAGGCACCATCCCTCCAGAGGTTACTTTCCGCCATACCTCTACACCAACGCTGGTCGTCGGGGACTTCTACATCCAGCACCCCTCAGCGGACCCTGGCCGTCGGTTCTCGATTTCGGACCTGGGCGCCTCAGCCCCTTACTTTGAGGATGTGATTAAAGCCATGAGAATCGACCCCCCTCCCGTGATCCCCACACCCCACACCTTCTCAACCTGGTTCAACACTGCCCTTGGCAGACTTAGGACCATCCTCGGACTACCCACCCCGGACAAAAGACCCTCCTCCAGTTCCAAGTCTTAGTGGACCCCCAACCTTACAGCGCAAAGGGCTGCCTTTCACACGACGGTTCGATTGTCGCGACGAGATCCGCTCTCCTCGTCCAAGCAGCGGTGCAAGGAAGCCCGCCTTTTATACTTTAAGGCCATAAAGAAGGCCAAGACCGATTATTGGAACAATTTCCAGAAAACAGGCACTCCCCAGACACTCTGGACTGCGAAACGCTATGCCTTCGGAAGGCCTCCAGACAGATTCCCACAGATACCCAGGGCTAAAAACCCCATAGACATAAACACAGCCCTTCTCTGCTACTTCTTCCCAGAGAAACAGTCCTCAAAGCTGCCAGCGATTATGCGGGAGTTCAAGGATGTTCCTCTACTGTCAGTGGAAGAAGTTACGGTTGCCCTCCGGAATTCCTCCTCGTCCTCCGTACCCGGACCCGACCAGATCCCATACTCTGTCTGGAAGAGGGTCCACGCATTGAACCCAGGCATCCTTCCCTCCATCCTCGGCCCTCTTTTCCGGTATGGACACAATCCCTGTGCCCTGAAGAAAGCAAGCGGGAGAGTCCTCGACAAGTCATGGAAGCCCTCCTACAACACGCCAGCGTCGTTCTGCATCATCGTCCTCCTCGAGACCATGTCCAAGATCCTAGAAAGGGTTATGGCCGCCCACCTCTCTGCCCTCGCCTGATTCTTGGGCCTCCTATCCTCCCACCAAACTGGTTCCCTACCCAGTTTGAGCACCTTTGACGTAGCGGCAATCCTCTCTCGCGAGGTTCAGCTTTTTATGCGCCCCAAGCTTAAGGTCTCAACCCTCCTCCACGACATCAAAGGAGGTTTTGACAATGTCTCGGCCCCCGTACTCTGCGACAGGCTCGCCACTAAGGCGGTCAACCCAAACTTAGTCTCGTGGATCAGGTCCTTCCTCCACGGCCGCTCCTGCCCCCTGGTTTTCCAGGTGGCTTCCCAAGATTTTTCACCAGTCTCTGTTGGCATTCTCCAAGGGTCTCCGATCTCCCCCCTCCTATTTGTTATCTATGTATCCTCCCTGCACTTCTCGGTCTCTCGGGGCCTCATCCTCTCCTACCTTGTCAATTTTGCTGTCACGGTCGCCTCTGGTTCGTATCGCTGGAATGTCCAGAGGCTACAAGGCATCACCAGGGCACTCCATGTGAAAGCTGGGAGGCTGAGGGTGGCCTTCTCGATCCTGAAGACAGAACTCATGAACTGGGTAACCCCAGCGCAGAAGGTCCATCCTCCCGCAATCCCTGTCTTGATAGGTGGGCACCTCTGCTGTCCCTGCAAATTGATAGGTTGGCTTGGATAATGGTTCGAGCCCTCATCTACCTCCTGCAACAAAGGCACTACCTCCCACTTCACGAGAAGGCTTGGCTTGGCCCAGGGGGCCTTCGCAACGATCAAACAGCTTTCCAGGCCCGGCAAGGGTCTCTCCCCCTCTCTCTACCACCGACTGGCGTCCTCCCTCATCTCCCCCATCCTTCTCTACAGGGCGGACCTTTTCTCACCCAGCCTCACCCTCCTTGACAGGATGTCCATCTTTTGGAGGTCTGTCCAGAGATGGGTTACGAACTGCTTTTCATCTACTCTGGTTGGCATCCTGGCGTGTGAATTGGCCCTACCCCTCCTCTCGCTGCTTGTTCACCACTGTCAACCGCTGGTGGTTGTCTGGCTTGTTTGCCTCCCTTCTGTGGCCAACCCGGCGACGGCTAGGCTACACCCATCCTTTCCCACCTCCTCTCCCTTTCGAGCTCCGGAGGACGACCGCCGATACACTAGGTGTCTGACGTCCGTCTACGCCCCACTTCTCTGGAAAACCGTGCCTCCCTGTCCCCCCATACGCAAACACCTTCCATTAGATGTGATTGCCCACAGGACTATCCAATTCATCAATCCCTCAGGCCCAGTTCCAATAGTCTGCCCCCACCTCCTTCCTCCCAACCAGCATCCCTTAGCGGTGCAGACCCCGTCTTACCAGTCAGTCAAGCTAAGACTGCGGAATGCTCTCCTNGCCCCCACCTCCTTCCTCCCAACCAGCATCCCTTAGCGGTGCAGACCCCGTCTTACCAGTCAGTCAAGCTAAGACTGCGGAATGCTCTCCTTCGGGACTGGTCCACACAGTTGCCCCCCCCGCCCTACTACTCTTATGCCGCATCCTGTAGGCCCCATCCTTTCATGGGCTCAGGGAGATGCACAGTGGGCAGGATCTATCAGATGCGCTCGGGCAAGAGCTACCTCGCCTCCCACCCCTGCTGGTTCACTGACGGCCCCTCCCCCCTCTGTCCTTATTGTGAGGAGAAAGAGGATAACTTCGCTCATGCTATCTTATACTGCGAGTCTCGCAAGGAGTCTCGTGAGCGCCACCTCCCGGGGCTCACGGACATCGGCAGAGACTGCCCTCTATGGACCAACAAGGACTCCCTCCACTCCCTAGCGAGATACCTGATCATAACCGCCACAGGCGTCCTTTCCGGCATGCCGCCTGCATGCTGGGACCCCCACTCGCACCCGCTTCCCTTGATGAGGGTCTCCTAATTTACAGATTCGCACCCTGAACCGTGTCATCCTGAACAGGGGTACCCGCCCCTCGCTTCACTCTGACTGACAGTTGCTTTTGCTTTTCTTTTGGTAACTGGTTGGATTTATTTTCCGTTATGAGTTTTGTATTTTGCTGCTTTAGTTCCTTGGGATTTCTTGTCGGCTTGCGGACACCATTAGGAGGATTTTATAGCTTGGTGCGATTATTTCCCTTATGGTTGCGAGTTTTTGAGATTAAGGTTTTCTTTATGCCATAGCTAGCGCTGCATGCAAGTTCTTGTACCATAAACAAAGAATATATGAAGATAAAAAAGAAAGAAAAAAAAGAAAAAGAAAAGAAAAAGAAAAAAAAGGCCCCGTAGATAGGCCATCCTCTGTCTACTCTATTTTCCTCGAGCTTGAAATCAACCCTCAATGCTTGGGATCTCACAAACCCCCCCCCCCCCCCTTTTGTCCCATGATGGCTTCCGCCTAGGAGTGATGGCCATCCACCTCCCCCCTTTGCCTTCCTTTACCTTTTTACGCATTGGGGCTCTGCCTCCTCTGGGTTCCGGTATGCCTTCCGCGCTGCCCGTCCCCGCTGCTCTCCTCGCTTAGGGAGGCCCCTCTCCACAGTCGGCGACCGCTTACTTCCCATGCTTCAGACGTCTGGGAACCCGGTTTGTGGTACGTGAGAACTCTCTAACAGGCCTCAAGCTCAATCTCGCTCCTCCCCACTGTTGGCTCAAGCAGGGGTATCCTACCCACTAAGTGACGCAATCTCTCGTAGAACAAGGGACTACATGAGAGATGGAGTAAAGCGCTTGCCTTCTGCTCTCGGGGACCGCCTAGGAAGACACGAAGTCGATTACCAAGAGTTGACACGGTCGCAGTCGGTTTCCGCCCTGCCCCGATGGTTGGATCGGCTTGCACCCTACTGCTACACCCTCGCTCGGCTTGCACCTTACTGCTACACCCCTTTACCTTGACGCCCTCCAGGCATCTCAACCGCGCTTCCCGGTCTGGAAGGCACTAGTACCTGTGCCCTGCTACGGGTTTTGTTTTCCTTGGCCTGGGCTTTTCTCTTCTTGGTTTCCCTCCCACTTTGTCGGGTATATCGCTTAGCCGTAGACGTACATTGTCGTAGGTGGCACTGATCGGCCGGGTTAAGACTACTGGGGGCGGCTCTTGTTAGGCCGATGGACCACTGCCGGGAAGTTGGGTTTCTTTTATTCTGAAGGATTTGCGTGGCTTTCTTTTACAGTCTGTACCCTTTGTGTATACTACAAGTTGCGGGGCGGGGGAGTTTTTACGACTGCGCGGGGTGTTGTAGTCGGCGGCTCTAGGCGTGACCCTTCCGTGTTCTAGTCATGGGGCCTGAGGGCTGAGCACCTGGTTTCCGATATTAATGGGCTTCGTGACGGTTTTTCTTCTGGCTGTTTCGGGCTGGCTTAGGGGCGGAGGTTTTGTATCTGCCATAGCTTGCGCTGCATGCGGACGGTGTACCTTAAACACAGGATAAAATTGATGATAAAAAAAAAAAGAGAAAAAGAAAAAAAAAGAAATAAAGGCCCAGTAGATAGGCTCTTTGCGCTTCGTTCTAAGTTATTTCCTTACTTATTACTTCATGCTTGTACGAATATAACACCTTTACGCTCTTTACAAATACCTACCTACGAGACGAGAACACTACTACACGAGTAGAGTTGAAGAAAGAGTAAGATAGATGATAAGGACTAGAGACACGAGAGTCTCTCCCACGTTATCGTAGGCATCGGCCTAAAAACTATCATTGAGAAAGCACAAGAGAAGTGTCGTCTACCCATTGCTGAGAACTAATACGAATTAGGGATCATAACACAGAGCCCCACCTGCCTGCAGTGCAGAAACCGCAGAGTAGTTGTTGACTGCTGCCCCACCTCCCCCCCAATGTGTACGGTCTGAAAAGGCCCCCACCTAGCCTTTACTCATGAATGACCATCATGACCCCCCCCTCTCTGCTCTCTGCAGGGAATCTCCTATTCTGCAGGATGAGGAATATATGGACGCGTTGAATGACCACGGCAAGGGTGCTTCCACTGGCACATGACTCCACCTATCCTCCTTCAGTACTACTACATCTCGTTCGAGGCGTAGCGATGCCCCCATGATATGTCCCCCTATCCGAGCCTGAAAACTCCTTGTAGGTACCTTGCTGAATCCCGCATGGCATGAATCTCGCACTACTTTCTCCCAGCCTGAGACATTGGAAGGCTGTAATGGCTGGTCGCACCTCCCCTGTGAGTTCTGTGCTGGAAGTGGACTCCCATAGCCTGATCTCTGTTCTACAATACAACTGCTGGGGAAGCTGGGATGTCTTGCTTTCCCTTTTTAATTCCATTTCTCTTTTGGATTTCCCGTAGCCCTTATTGCACTTCACAATCCCCCCCTGTACAGAAACAGACCTCCTGTCACGAATGTGGCTTAGCAAGGAAAGGTTTTCACATGACTCATAGTTATGAGTCATAGGTATGTTATGTTACGCACATGACCTCATTAGAGGTCATGGGATTTCGCAAATATGACCACTTTGGTCATATGATATGGTTATGATGATATGTTATGTTTCGCACATGACCTCATTTAGAGGCCATGGGTTTTGCGCATGTGACCACTTCGGTCATATGATTAGTTTATGATGTTTTGGATATGACTCACAGTTGTGAGTTATATGTGGCTTGTGACTTGAAGGATGAGTCACAAGGGCGTGAAGGGCAACTATATAAGGATGACATTAGGTCCGAGTAGATAGGCCATCCTCCGTCTCCTCTACACACCCGGCGATTGAAATCAACCCTCCGGGCTTGATCTACACGAACCATCCATCCACCCCCCCTCTCCTCCCA
>JACCEG010000685.1:17951-44384 GCA_014065205.1 Tuber brumale | reverse complement strand
TAGTCGGACTTGCGTCGGTGCTCAATACCTATCGCTGTACCGGCTTCACTGTCCTCGTATCCGTGTGGTATTGGTCGTGGTGTGGTATGTTGTGGCTGTAAGGGTCTTCATCCGGTCGCAACGAAGAGGGGGAGGAAGGGGTCCCTATATACCCATTGCCAAGCTGGTCTTGATCTCTATCGAGTGATGTTCCATGACAACCCGTTGATACCAGTGGTGTGTGACCAGTCCTTTATTCTGTTGGTCGGGTGTGCCTGCCCCTCCTGAAAAAAGGATTCCACTAGGTGTTGGCCACCCGTCACTTGTACCCCTTTGTTTGGTCACTGTGGGGGGGGGGGGTGTTTCACTCTATAATTGGTCTTTTCTCACCTTGGATCTGTGTGCGCCTCAATGTGGCTGTCTCCCAGGTGTGCCAGTCAAGTGATGGTATATGAGGTGCCAGGCAGCGGGTGCCAGGGAGGTACGTCCCTTCATACATTTGTGGTGTGCCGTATATGGCACAAGTGCCAGGTGCCAGTTTTTGGGAGAAGGAAATCATAGCTCGGGTTGGCACCGGGTTCTTCCAAAAGCTGGACCTGTCATAATTAAGCGTAATCGTGGCGCTAGGTCTACCGTGGTGAGCACTCCTGGGGTGGTGGGTAGTCCTGGTGTGGTTTTTAGGTCTTGAGCGTGGTGTTGAGGGGGGAGGGGTGACGCGGACGCTCGTAGCGGAGTCGAGCCCTCGAACCCCGCGTCGGTAATCTCATCCCTTGCCTTGATTTCAAATTATCGTCTTGGTGGGTAGCCAAGGCAATAGGAGCGATGGTAAGAGAGTACTCGTACGAGTAGTTTTGCTTGAATCTGATCCTTTGCCTTGTTTTCAAATTATCGTCTTGGTGGGTAGCTAAGGCAATGGGAGCGATGGTAAGAGAGTAGTTCTGCCTGAATCTGATTAGAGTATTCTTGAAACATGTGAATTTTTGGCCCAGATTGTAATTTGGATCACTAGCTTATTATGGTAATCAGGATGGAATAAACTTCGTTTACTCTGCAAAGTTGTAGTGCCCTGTACACCGCTAATCATGTACTGCTCATCATGGCCATGACAAAAACAACTAGAAGCAGGGCAATAACAGTAGGCGTGGTCCTGGTCATTTGAACAGACTAGTGTTCTGGGGGCTGACTTGGCCCAAATCAATCAGCAATGGTTTACTGTTGTGGAGGGTGGCTAAACAGGCACTAGTTGGTTAGTCCGTGTGCTAAAATAATGTGAAATTCGAGAACAATGGAAGGGATACGAGTACGAGTAGGCTGAAGGGGAAGAGTGAGCAGCCACAACAGTGCCAGACATGCACACACCAATACCGGTAGAGCAGAGGGACACTCACACAGACACGCAGTGATCGCTCCCAAGAGCTACGATAGTAGAAATCCTTTTTTTGCGCCAAGTACTAGTGCTAACCTTCGCAACCGGACGGAGAAAGGACACAACCAATGGGACAACGGGGCACCCACACCGTGGCCTCAATGACGTTAACACCACACATCGCGCGATTAACATCAACACCACCCCACGGCGGTATAAGGACCCTCACCACCCGCTCCAACGGCCACCCAGTCGGACTCCCTTACAACCTCAGTGAAGGGACACGGCAACATCACTCCCCCCCACCGACACACTCCACGATAGTGACATTCAGAAGGTATCGAGCGCCATCCGATCCAAAGAACTAAGCGATCTATACAACGATAGTTGCAACGACAGTTACGGCCGGCCATACGTCACGGCGACACATCGCTCGAGGGTAGCAGCCGAGAAACAACAGCCACTCTCAACAAGGTGTGATGATGGCGGACTCACAGAAGGGTTAGTATCATGATGAAAGAAACCGGCTAACTGGGAGAGGGCAGGACTAGAACCAAAGAACTGACAATTGATCACAGCAGAGGCCGCAGGAGAAGAAGCGATCCCTCGTCCCGCTGTCGACCAGTCTCACCAGGAGGAGAACGAGAATGGGAAACACGGCCAACAAAGGGCCAACAGGCAGCAGACAGAACACGAGCCCAGGACTGAGGATGGACCGGAAGAGCCAGAAGAGAGCGATTTGGAGATAACAGTCATCCAAGATGCGGAATTGATGCAATACGCACTGCGGGAGAACAGGCGACTGAGGGAGAAACTCCGGGCTACGAAGGAGGAGGTGAGAGATCTCAAGGAAGAGTGCGGAAGACTGCGCAGTGCGCTAGAGGAGAAATGAAATGAAAATGAGCTTAGTACGGAAGACCTGGTTACAAGCATCGTGAGATTAATAGTATCGTGACATTATGAGTACCATGACGTTTCGACTAAAAGTGACATTCGGAATAGGATTATGAACGGGGGTGCAGGGGGCTTGTCCCCGCCAGGAGCGTCAGCGTCACCCTTCCCCCCTCAACACCACACTACATGCATCGTGAGCAAAAAGACTACTGTGAGCAAAAAAAAGACTACTGTGAACAAAAAAGACTACCAGGACGCTCAGGACTACTCCCCACACCAGAGCACTCGTTGGGTCGTGACGTTTGTGAAATGGACCGGGCTTGCATGGTGGCGCACAGGGGTACATTTCGGGCAAGAGTGAATCTGAATAGGCCTAGAAAAATAATTAGTATAAATTACGATAGTCCGAGATAACGGAGTCTTGGGAGTCCGGCTCCCGTTGGGGGCACGGATGAGTTTTGAGTCCCGTAGGTGGCTCTGGTCGGGGAATGTTGTGGCCGCTCTAGCTATCATATCCCTTGGGCGGTCTGAGACAGTAAAATTCGCGACAAGGTGGCCGAGTGCCTTTCCCACAATTTTGATCGAGCTCTCATTGGCGGATGTACTCATATAAACCCTGCAGGTGGCCAAGTGACTTGACCACAATGGCGAAGTCGCTCATCCACCTGGTTGCGAAATTTTACTGTTTCAGACTGCCCAAGGGGTACCGGTAGTGCCGGACACGTGGAACATACCCTCCTGTTGGTAAATTTGAACAGGGTTGTTTTGTAACATAGGATATCACTCCACTTGCCTATTTGTGCATATTCTTGGCTGTTCACTTTTTTTATCTTGCATACAAAATCTTCATTACTTTAGCTTTACTGCCTACCCTCTGCTTTGTCTTAATTTATGAAATTAATTCATAGTTCTATTCTCTCTCACTTCCTCATCATTTCTATACTCTGATTATTTTATTTATTCCATTAATCTATTGTTGTTGTTGTTCATGTCTTCATCTCTTCTTTTGTTGTTCCCTTGAGAGTTGGTTTCACGTGTCCGGAACTGTACCGGTGTCCTAGGAGTTTTAGGGAGCACTGAGACAGGATGTGTAGTCGGGGATGTGGTAGGGGGTTGGCATTTGCTTGGTTGTGTTCTGTGGAAGAGGGTTGCACGGCGGGTTTCCCGCTGAGTTGTGATTTTGCTAGATGATACCTGTTAGGCTTAGGTAGGTTAAATATATTGAATTTATACGGAGCTCCGTACTCCAAGGACCTCGTGTATTACGGCAGATTTTCTTTTGACCACTTAGGGTGAAAACGTGTTTTCTTTTATTTTCAACAGACTGTGGGTTCTTGGACAGCTGGTAACCTCTGGGCAGTTTCTGATTTCGGTTGCTTTCTGCTCACCAACCTTGCACGATAAGGGCGTCGATCATTCCAATTCTTGTGGGCACGGCAGAGTATAATAAAATTAATAAATATAAAACAAAGAAAACACTAGACTGCCTGTCCCCCCGTCCATCCCACCCTAGGGATCTTAGTCCCCTCCGATCCTCCACTACCGCTACCCGGAAACCAGCCCCCTCTCTCGCCATCTATTTCCCCTTGCTGTACTTATTCACCTCCTCTTGAACATAACCGAAGTCGTCTTTGAGACGCTCACAGTAAACCCACCTATGAAGGCAGAGCACGTGAGCGGTGAGGATCGTGGTGGTAGTGATGGTGGGAAATATGGTGGCTAGAAAGACGGCGGTGTTCTGTGTTGGACAGAAAGCTTTTTGGTTTTTGGGCTGCTCGCCACATGTCTGCCTCTCCACCGAACTCTCAACAACCCTAATCCTAAATATACGCAGGACTCCCTGTCCTTCGTATTTCCTGGCTAGTGACCCTGGCCCTGCCACGCTCACACACTCGGCACCTTCTGCATGTTTGTTTAACGGCTGGTCTGACACCTCAAACACAACTTGAAACTGCCATTGCGATATCTCCTTGCGAACAATTCTCCTAGCATGTGGTGATACCGCATATATGAATTCCCGCGGCCATACTCTTACCCTTGCCAGGAACGGAAGATTGAGAGCCGGTAAATCCGAATGTGATATTGGACTTAGCATACGCTGGGAGTACGCCGGACAGGACCCGGATGAACCAGAACGGAGAGAAGGCAGGCTGTTGTCCCCCTGTCAGTTGTTTTCGTTCTATTATTCTTTAAGTTGTCCTTCGCTCCTCTGTTATCAGTTGTTTGTTCATTTCATTTTAGCCGTATGTGATATTGGACTTAGCATACTCTGGGAGTACGCCGGAAAGGACCCGGATGAACCAGAAAGGAGAAAACGCAGCCTGTTTTCCCCTCGTCAGTTGTTTTCATTCTATCATCTAAAAAGGTGTTTTTCGCTCCTCTGTTATCAGTCGTTCGTTCATTTCACTTCACACCCGCCTTCGCGAGAATACTTCTCCAGTTTGGATATTTGAATACGATCCTTATACTACCACAATATCCTTCCATACGAGCCTACTGTATGTCCAGACCGTTGTCCGTAAACCTTGTTGTTGAAAATGCCGGATGGTTGGGGTGCTGAGAATGGACACTGCAACTGGGGCGGGTGCTATCCGGTCGTTCCCAATAATTGTTATGACGCAAACAGAGCAGGCAATCAGAGTAGCTACAGTCCCTCCGTGATCCTTCTAATAACCCTCACGAACTGAAATTACTCACTCAGAAACTAGGTTTGTGCAGAACGTAGGGGTGTCTTCAACTCACAAACTGTCATTTCGTTATGATGTGATAACAGTGGTATCGATCGGAACATGGGTAGGATTTTTGGTGGAGAGCACGAGCGTGGTCGGGATAATGGTAGGTGTGAGGTGTGAGGAGATGGTAGGACGAGAGGAAGGTTTCCAGGAAAGTCTATAAAACAACTGGCTTGATGTCTGAGTACACGTACCCCATCCCCACACAATCCCATATATGCCATGAGTCGTCTTCTAGTTGGGGCAACGACGGGATAAGAGTGCGATTTACGCGGCAAGGCTGTTGTATGCTGCATGCATGTATTCCCAGCAGTTTGGCTTTTTCTCAGCAGGTTATTATCAGTGTAAGAATTAAAGCCACAAAGTACAACTTTGATTGCAAGAGAATGACTCTTGGGTAAGTGGGAAGTTCGCTCGCTGTTACTTTGCACAAGTAACTCATGGCAAAGACAGGGGTATATAAAACATTACAATTTTATCCTCCTATCCCCCTCTCGGTTACCACACATACCCACTCTCTTCTAGACGTATATCCTTCCACTTGCGTATGCCTGTGCTCATAAGAGAACGACTTTCTTGACAATGAACTCACTATTTATGGGCTCCACGCCTCCAACTTTCCTCGTCTCCTTCCAACGGCTTCCTTCTGACAACCCCCTTCGGACCGATCTATGAATCCCAAGGGCATTGCCGAACCCTTTACCAGCGGGGCGGAACAATTATCCGAGCATGGCGAATAGCATCTAAAGACTTTTTAACGTGGCTCCCGCTTAGGGGAAGGAGGGTCAATGAGTGCGCTAAGCTAAGAATTTGTATTTAAACCGGAATAAAATACTTGGTAGCAGCAGGTCTTCAAGTTTGGTAGTACAAGTACAGTGGTTAATATAGTCATCCAATGGTCCTTCATCCTCTATCGGTTAGTGCCCGGATCACCTAAGCGCCTGTGCAGTACTCATTTAGCTCTTTGTTATCCACTCTCGGTTAGTTCTCAGATTAGATAACCATGACGATAATTTAATATACTCATCCATCAGTCTATATTACGCCTTAACTTAGTTCAAGGTTGATGTTGTCAGATGAAGGGGGATTGGAATACCAAAGCGCTGACATCACTTTGGAGTGATGCCGGAATCTCCACGTGCGGCGGGCCAGGGCCCGGATCATAAACGAGAACCTGGTCTTCCGTTTTCAACACGCTATGCTTGTTTGCCACCATGCTGGTGTGTTTTGAATTGACCAGGCCTACACAATATTCCCGCAGAGCCCAGGTAAGCGGGGTCAATCGGCTAAGGTTTGTACCTTGTACTCTCGGCATCAGGATGAATGAGCTGCAATTAACCCTAAGTGATGTTGTGAAATATGGCAAGACAACAAATGCAATATTTTGCAACATTATCATCATTTTTCTCACTCCTCATTCATTATATTTCTGATTGTATTGAAATTCACATACAATGTGTAGATTTCTATTCTCTATCTGGCTATGCTATTGGAATTGTATTTATACTAATAATTGTTGCATTGGAATATATACTGTTTTGAGAGTTTCCGAACAGTTTATTTAGGTTAACCCGCAAAATAAACCCAGTCCTGTACGAAAACATTACCCATAGCACTTGTATGGTGTAATGTGTCTAAAACGCGTACCACTGGCGTTGCACAATATGACACCTTATGTAAGCAGGGCAGGGGTTGTAAATTTCAGTAATTTGCTTGTAGCTGCTGTATGGTTTATAATATCATACTTGAAGTAGTCATCGCTATAATATGATAATATTTTCAGGTCACTTCATACAATGGTCAATACAGTCCACTGCTGGAAAGTCGCTGATACCAAATCCTCGCTGTTTAGATGGCGGAGGTCGTTGTGCCTGTTCACTCCTTGCAGCTCAGTCAGACTTTCTAAGCTGAAGAAGGCAGCTTGAGGAAGCAATTGTTAATGATGGCCATGAAGTTATGTTCTATCCAGCATTTCACTGTGAGCTCAATTTCATTGAGTATTTCTGGGGAGCAGCAAAGAGGTATATTGGAGAGAATTGTGAATAAATCTTTGAATCTCTCACTTGTTTAGTACCAGGGGTACTTACTGGTATATCAAACAAATTAATTTGGAAATACTGGACCTGAACTGTACAGATTATAGAGAGCTATAGGTTTACTACAGTTTATGGATCCAATGAGTGTGGAAATCTTGTACAGCGAAGGTATACTGCACATTGTTGTGTTAGTAACTTGAACTTGGAGTAGCGTCGAAATGGAAATCTCTTATAATAATTTGCAGCAAATGAAAGAACTAATACCAGAAATCTGCGATCCAGAAATTGCCCATCATCAAAAGTCAACAGTACAGACCCCTTACCTTGATTACATAAGGCGCCACATTGTGCAACGCCAGTGGTACACGTTTTAGACGCATTACACCATACTAGTACTCAAATAGGCCAAAGTGAAAAATGGGAAATAAAAAGAAAACGAAGAAAAGGTAGTGCTGGAGCGGTCTTCCAGGGGTGGCAACCAGATGAGGGTCGTCCCACCAGGACGTGGACTACCCTCGTCCGACTGGACGACTGAGAGCATTGGTGGGGACCTTGGCACAATAAGGGCCGCACTAAACCTTCTCGAGTACCATAATCTCTTGAAATCCACTATCTTTGGCCGTTGGCTAAGCCTTGTACAGTCTGCCTTATGAGGTAAAACACAGCTTGACTTCACTTAACGAGGTTTGGCAGATCCCACGATACCGCATCTAGTAGCCACTATTCCTTCCCAAGTTAGAGTTGCGTTAGACCGGAGATAGTAGCTTTCACGAGATTTTACGGTAAAGGCTGAAAAGTGTAATACTGTACCGTAGCTCTTGTAGTGTCAATGACTCCTGATTGGTGAAAAACTATTAGTGCGTAGAATGTTGTCATGACCTTAATCGCTGTCTCTTATACACATCTAGATGTGTATAAGAGACAGGTGTAATACTGTACCGTAGCTCTTGTAGTGTCAATGACTCCTGATTGGTGAAAAACTATTAGTGCGTAGAATGTTGTCATGACCTTAATCGAGTGGAAAATTGCGAACCTGTTTAGGTTCTTCACGCCGGAACACGTAGCACTTGCTTCGTGCTGCACAAATCGTAAACAAGTAGCAGGAGACATACTTCAGATCAAATGTTGCTTAATTGAATTGGCTCCACAGTTTAGCAGAATCAACTAGTACATCATTGGATGGGTGAAACCAACCGTCAAGGTAACAAGGGAGGAGAAAAAGACAGGAATAGCAACAATGCTGGATAAATGTAGCAAAGAAACTAATAGTAGATGAATGATGAGGAAGCAAGTAATAAAACTATGAATATGTTTCAACTAAGTTCAGGGGAATGAAGATGGATCGAAAGTTGTCAAAGTTTTGTATAAGAAAAAAGATAGAATAGTAAAGAAATTCCAAATGCAAAGGAATATCCTGTTCATTAGTGAAATAGCCCTGTTCAAATCTGTGAACAAGAGGGTCAGTTTAGGATATCCGGCACTTTGGTAGAAAAGTGGAATTTATTTCAAAATAGGAGGTGGAATGCGCAGACAAGTCTATATCCAGCTTCCAGGTAAGTGACTGCTACCACAGCTATGAATAGACTCCCTGACAAGAGCAAGGAAGCAAAAGAAACAAAAGAAAAAACTGGGGGGTAGCATTTTCCCGATCAACTGGAATATAGGGGGGTGACGTGGGGGCACAATGAACAGACTCAAAAAACCAACACTCCCCTAATATGTTATCTGTATATCTTATCCCAGGATCTCGAGCATCACTCCGCCCATGCTCACTTTGTCATTCTGCCTCCATGGTACGGCCTCCTCATTGCTGAATGTGCGGCAATTTAGCATGAAGAAGTTTATTAAAACTACCTCTAAACTTTTTCACGGCTATGCCACCTGCAGCCTGAGTACATGCCCAGTCATCACCGGCTGGACAGTGTTCTACCCCAGATGCAGATGCAGCACTGCTGTCCGAGCCCGTTTTCCCACGTAGATCTGGGAGCCTCACTTGCTTGAGGTATTCTTTGAAAACTTCCTGCACCATCTGCTCTCTTAAGGAGTCCTCCACCTCCACCCTGGGCATCCCCCAAGGCCAGTACCATTTTCCATGCGAGCCTCTAGTATAAAACTCTCGTCTACCCTGTTCATTAGAGGTCTCTATCCAGGTGTGGCAAGTGCTACAACTAAGCTTAAGTACCCCAATGTATCTAAATGAGTGGACGTTGTCACAGTCATTAGAAGGTTTAACCAGGAGGTACTGAATTTTTGGCACATTCACAATGGCCAGGGCATGACTAGTTTTTGAACCGAAACTTTGGAGAAAGTTGTACTGCACGAGCTTCCCGCCAGACCCAGCGCCCACCAAATGCCGTGTCTAAGAATGACTTCCGCTCTCTTGGCGATGTAGGCAGTTGTACATTTTGAGGATTCTTCGGGACCGGGAAAATAGATACGTCATATAGCAAAGCTGGATGGAGGCAGGGAGTATAGGCAACTCTAATTAAAGAATCAATGTAGCAAGGTACGGAAGTTAGTTTCTAAAAGGGCATGTCAAGCTGAAATACCTTTCCAGGATGATCATCTGGTGGAGGTAAAGTAAAGTTAATGTTAGGTGGACCCCTAGCTCAAGTATAACTGAGAGACATGATGTAACGAAATCCCTTTTATTTCCTTACTACTGTAATTAGCTGGATATTAGTTTCGCCTACTTAGTACTTACCTAGGAGAGCTTAGCTTTCCTAGTTGTTATATTACTACCTTGTTGAGTATCTTCATACGTTACCATTACCCCTGAATTAGTATATTCGTAGCGATCGCTAGTTTTACCATGTCTGAATTTTATTACTTGGTTTGTTAGTTTTATCCTGTCGCTTGAAGTCCTCTACATTAGGACCTCGCTTGCTTTTACCTTTCGCTACTGTGATAGCTAATTTGTATTATTCCTCTGGATAAGATAGTATCATCATGTTTCCTAACAACAATCTTTTATATTCAAAGAGCCTGCAATCCCTTAAGGATTCAGTCTCTCAAGTCTCACATGAATGCTCTTCTGAATATCTTACAAGTTGAACAGTCACTCCACCCTTCCCTCAGCTCTACTATCTTCGAAGGCGTCCTACCGATGCTTTCTCTCCTATCCCAATAGTGTCTGGGAATCTCTCAGATTTTCTCAAGATACTTAGGAGTAGGTTCCATTTTTTCACCTCAACTTATGTAACTCTGTAATCTTCCACATATAACTTATCACCATTCACCCACCTTGTACCCTTCCATACCAGCATACCTTCCTGTTTCCAAGAAATCGTTGACCATCTCCTGGCCAGAATAACCCTACCTGCCTGGCCAACATTTTACTTCCACGGGACAGTAAAGGACGCTTTACCAAGAGTCCAGCAACATTGCAGCCCTCCGCCTCCAAACCACAGCATGACATATCCTCCACTCTAACACTCAGCCAGGCACCCGGCAATGCCTCATGGAAAGGAGACCAGGACAAGAAAGAATCCGAGTACGACAATACGACAGAAAGTGAGGACAATAAACAGGAAGACACCCAAGAAGCTGCAACATCCCCGGACAAAGCCCAAGTTCACTAAGAAACGGTCCCAAGCGAATCAAACCCTGACCCACAGCTACCAACAATACAAGATCAGCGCACACATAGAAGCCAGTACTCTTGGCTCCTCAACTAGCTAGCCCAAGCCCACCACCACTGGAAAGTCCTCCCAGTCCAAGCCTACTGACACCTGCTCCTGAGGGAGTGAACTCGCCGCCTCCTCCTGACTACCTGAGTCCTAGCCCAAGGGGAACTCCTGAAGCCCAGCATATGTGAGTTCCGCCCGAAGGAAGCCGCCGCCCAGGATAGCCTGCCCCATCAATGGTCGCGGGAGAAGAAAAAGCCGGAGACCCATGAAGAATCAACTCATGGTTCAACTTTGACCACCTACACATTGATACTTTTGGTATTTCCAATAACATGCCCGAAGCCCTATACTACTGCTGAGTGTACCGTAGAGATAAAGCTGCCGATGAATTTACTCAATACGAAGATACCTCTGGACCTGACCCAGTCACTGATGTGAAATCAAAGTTTGAAGTATATTGTCTGCCCTCCACATCCACGGATACCATTTATAAAAAATGGATTGCTGTTAAACAAACAGTGAACCAAAAAAACCTGCCCTCATTACCAATACAGTCATCACTCTTGCGACCAGGAGAGAAAGGCCCCCATCGGTAACAACTTCAGATTACTTGGCTAAGCGGGGACTACTGGATACCGTGGACATTAAGGTGAAGTGAGAAGTTAGTCATCATGTTAGACTAGATACCTCCTTTGAAGAACCGGTTAGCATAACCAAAAAGTACGATACTGTTGGACGTAATACCACGCTATATAGAAGTAAAAGACACACCTGTAATGCAGTTTTGGCCTGTAATGCAGTTTTGAATGTGGTATCCCTGCAGAACCCCAAGTATCCTCATGCCTCCAATCACTAGACTTTTAATTACACTTCACAATACCTGAAACTAAATTACCAGGAAAATCAAAGGCAGAAAAGAGAAAGAGTGTGTATCTACCGTGGAAAGTCTGGACACAATGTAGATAACTGATTTAAGAAAAAAAAGGAAAAATCAGGAGAACTATGCGAAGAACGAGTGAAGAAATGGACGACCAGGAGGAATGAAAGAATTAGTAAATAGGTGGTCCTACCACACTGAAGAAGATGCCTTCGGACAACAAAAGCAGAATATAACAGTTACCTCAAACCTTGTTAGACCTACTCATACAGAATTCCGGACTCTTGAAGCGTATATGACAGTCCAGGGCGATCAAGCAAAGGCTCTATTCGAGACTGAAAATATGGGAGACCACCTGATCTGTAACACATTTGTCACTACCTTCCACATTCCTACCAAGACCTTAGACATACTTATCAACCTAAAAATGGCTGTTAAAGGATCTGGCGCAACAATAAACCACAGCTCCAAACAAGTAATGTAGATAAGACAAGGAAGTGGTGAACTCACAAAAGCACTAGTGTACTCTCATAACAACTATGACAGCTTCCTATGAATGCTGTACCTGACTACACAGGAAGCTATAATCTATTGTGAAAATGCATACATTACCTTACCAGAAGAAGAAATCACACACATCCAAAAGAAATGTAACAATACCTGACTCTCTGCCTTGACAGAACCCAACACTACAGATTTGGTTGCAGAATTCTCAGGTGTTTTCTACGAAAATGAAATCAGAGAACTACGCCAACTCCGTGAAGTAAACCACCATATTTAGCTTCCAGATACTATGTCAGATTGAAACCTGTAGGCAATCTCTGTGCTAGACAAGATCATCCTTACCTACCACCTGATAATCGAAAAATAGAAGCAGTATAGATTCATTTATCCTAGTGCACATCCCCACTCAGTCAATATGTTCTCCAAACTCAAGCACACTGGGAAGATGAGACTGCTGGCAGACCTAGTGGCAAGAAATCATATCTCAGTTAATGACTACAGCAGAATCTCCAACCTAGCTATGATTTTTCAGAAGTTGACCAGAGAAAAGCTGCTTTGATTTATCGACCTCTCCAACTGGTATTTCCAAGTCCCAGTTCACACTGGTTATGAAAAAGTACAATACCATCAAGACCCCATTTGGTTTCTTTGCACACATAGAAATGCATTAAGGTTACACCAATGCAACCTCTACTTCCAGGCGAGTAATCGAATACGTACTCGATGGCTTGATTGAACTACCTATATGGAGTTACATGCATAATATTACAATCTACTCCGATACCTATACACACACTATCCAGGATTTAAGAGAATTGTATAAGATACTAGAGAAATACCAAATCTGCACATCTGAATAAAATGTAACATCCTTTAACTGGAACTGACATTTTATGACAAAATTATTGAGCATAGCGGAATTTACCGCGAGCACAAAAGTTCCTGTTAATTCCAGACTGCCATCTACCAAGCAACCTCAAACAACTCCTAATGATTAATGCAGTGGTCATATAGCAGTCGCAGTTCCTTCCATATCTGACAACTAGTTCTGCAGCCATTTCACAACTGACATCCCAGGTAGGATTTGATTGGATACCAGTGTATCAGGAGGCATTCAAGTATGTTAAGTGGTGGGCCAAGGATACTATTCCTCTACGCACAATTAATTGTAACTCTAGGGAGACCATATACCTGATGACTGATGCTGAGCAAGTAGGAGGAGTAGTGTGGGTAGGACAAGGAGCAACGTCTGAGAGCGCATACCACATGGCGATTCACTGCACAAAGTTTACTACACAGCAGCTGCACTATCTCATCTATGTGTTAGAATTGTTTGCTATTGTGGATGCCAATCTGGCATTCCTCACCATGCTCTATATGATAAAGCTTTCTGTTACAACAGGCAATAAATCCTGCTTGTACTTCATTTTACAGACTACCGACCTGACCCGCAGACAAGATGGTGCATGTTTTCACAATCATTTGATATCGAAATTATACATGGTCAAGGAAAGGACAACAAACTACCTGATTCTCTATCCTGAAAATATGAGGACATGCACGTTGAAAAGGCCCCCAGCCTAGCGGACCCTCCTGACAAGAAACCATGGAGAAATCCGAGGTCTGCCATGTCGAAAACAACCATACAAGACCTTTATCCTAGCAATACCTGCAAACATACCTCCTCTAATACGGATACCTTCCCGAACATTGATCTCGACAATGACGCACTACTTGCCTTTTCCTACTCCACCTCTCAAACTTCCGCGTGGAATACAGATGTCCTCAATATAGAGGACTTCCAAAACCTCTCTCCAACAAACCAATAAAACTACGACTCTGGTTCTTTTAAATAACCAATGGATTAATGTCCTGATGCCATTGAACAGTCCACTAATGAGAAACAATATTTAGAACTCAAAACTGCTGAAGGAGAAGCCAATACCCACAAAGTCCAACAAATGGATAACCTGATGCAAGCCCTCCTGTCTCATTTCAAGGCGTAACTTTCAGGCCTCAGATCTCGCAGTGGAAATGTTACAGAACTTCCGGACAAACCACTACAAATCGACACTATCTATGACTGCTGCTAAATAATGCAGGAGTCTATCGGGCTATTGGAATCCTCTACACTTTGCTTCTGCTAATATGGAGATACTACCCCTTCCTCATTTGCATTGTATCCCTCAGACAAACTTACACAATTTCTTAACTGCTATAGGCAAAAGGTCATCGACTGGACCAACCGCGACTGTGATGAATACAGGGTACACATGACGACCAAGGACTTAAGCTACTATTGCTCGGGACCTGGAGGAATTCTGGCACCACCCCCCTATACCCAGATTTATGCTACATAACCGCAAGTCCAGATTTAGCGAAGTGCTGCCAACTCTTTGGCTATCCCTCTCATGCGTAAGAATGATGCTTGACACCCCGGATTCAGCGCCATCATGACTAGCCAGACTAGCACCAACAGCCGGAATCCAGGCTGGGACACCCAAACCACTGATTTGCCTACAACTGATGTCCCGATTGACTGCGATAACCAGCTCCTCGATCAACCAGGTTAGGTACTTGATGTTCACCCTTGGTAGTTCAACTTCAACGCTAAAGGAAACTGGTATACTACTATCTGGACACCGTCAATCAGGGACTCATGTTTGATCCAGTGTGTGGAAATCCTGACCATCCTGACTTGACACAATAGAATGGAGTGCTTGTCGACAAGAGTGAGAGACACTGTCTTGACCGTGTCTTTATCCCATATACCGCTAACCAGAATGGAGTCAACATCCATAGTGAAAATTGTCTGCATTACCCATGAGCAGATCGCACACATGGGATGGCAGAAATGCTGCAAATATGCCAGTGCTCACTTCTTTTGGCACACGATGCCAAGTGATTTAAATGCGGTGTCCACTGATTCCACCTATGTCTACACTAGAAATGGGGTACCACAGTACCCGAAGGATCTGTTACCCCTCTACGGATTCCCAAAGAACCCTTTTCCATCAATGGAATTGACTTTGCATGACTCTTCACTAGTGATAGCAAAATGGGACTCATAATAGAAGTATCAGATCGCTTTAGCAGTTTCACATACCTCACCTGAGTGTCCTAGAATGTCAGACCACGCGAGACAGCCCTCGTACTCTAAGAGCAAGTGGTCTCGATTCATGGTTTTCCAGCCTCACTTGTCCCTGCCAGAGACCCCTAGTTCACATCACATGTCGGGACCCACGGGATGGCGAATATTATTGTTGACCGTAACATGGGAATTTTCTACCATCACTAGACTAATGGTCATGGAGAGAGAAAAATCCCGCCAATCTGCCCACACCTTCGTAACTATGTCGGACACGAATGCGCTACATGCATTTGTCACTACACTTATGTCTCAACAGCAATCCATGTCACGCCTGTGGGTAGTACAGAACTCCCCCCCTTCAAGAACACTTTTGGAAGGACAATTCGACTACTACCAAGCATCAACGTCTTCTCCACTGCTGTCGCCTCCTCTGATGAGATCATATCACAGATCATCAAAAACCAACAATTCCCTACAACCTATTTCAAGAAAGCCAAAACCCGCCAAACTACAACCAGATGAAATAGGTGTAAGGATGGAGCTCCAATCACCCCTGGTGAGAATGAGGTCTTACTAAAATCAACACCTTATGTTTACAAGATAAGACGAACCCACAAACTTGTTGTAATATGGGTAGAGCCCTTCCCTAGCAATGAAGGCCACGAGATGTATGATAAATACTAACTGAACCTACTTCCTATGGTCGGCGGAATGTACTCTTGGATCCATCACAATCACACCCACATTTACCTTAGACCCACTACCAATGCCTGCTTTGGCCTCACACCTCACACTCCTGTGAAACCGGTTACAATTTAATGCCGATGGCTATAGGGAATGTGAAGTTGAAAAAAGGTTAAACGATCGGATCTTCCAGCTGAAAAGATAATTCCTAGTTCATTGGCAAGGATATGAGGAAATTGAAGCAACATGGGGACTACTGGACTGCCTCGAAGGCGCCAGTACGTTGATCTGTTCCTACTTGTTTGACACATACTATTCAGCAATCACCTTCATACGACCGTTGACCTACAATGAAATATGGTGAGCTTGAAGTCTTCAGCAGTCAGAATACCTTTTGCTCTCACAAGAGTTCAAGCGGGACAGATTCTCAGTACCTATTCAAGACTCCAACTACTCTGAAAAGGATGATACCCTCTCTCTAATACCTATTGAAAAAACCAAAATGGAAGAACTAGATTGAGTATTTGTTTATCCAATTATTTAATCTATTCGGGGAAATGTAATGAAATCCCTTTTGTTTCCTTCCATCTGGAAAATGCTGGATTTTAGGTTCATCTACTTAACACTTACCTAGTAGCCCTTATCTTTCCTACCAGTTATATTACCACCTCATGGTATATCTCCTTCAATTACTATTACTACTGACTTACTATATTGGTAGTGATTGTTAGTTTTACTTTGCACCAATTTCTGGGCTTGTTTTCTCAGTTTGATCCGGTTGCTTTGAGTCTTCTACTTTAGGTCTTCGCTTGCTTTTACCTTTCGCTTCTACAATAGCAAGGTTGTATTATTCTGTTGGATAGTATAGTGTAGTCATGTTTGTTAACTACAATCATTTGTATTAAAAAAGCCTGCAATCAATTAAATATTTAGTCACTCAAGCCTCACAGGAACGCTGTGCAGAATATACTGCAGGTTGCACAATCACTCTATCATTCTTTCATATGCGCTATCTTTGAAGGAGTCTTACCCGTACTTGTCATACTCTTTGCAGAGTGCACAAAAATTGCATGCAGATTCTCATGATACTTGTGAGCAGGTTACACACAGTGGGAATCCTTCTGACAGAAAGTCTGCCGCGGAATGCACAATTCGATGAAAAATGCAATGTAAAGATATCCAATGCAGAAGAATATTAGATTGATAAAATCTCGGTTCTATTGCTTAATGATGTCTGTAATGCTGCGCAGGTATTTCTCGATTTGTATCTAGCATCTGTGCATTGATAGTCAACTTCCAACTACTGCGTCTCAGAAGTACTGCTCTTTGTGTAATACATAAGCGTCTATAATAGTATCAGTAAGAGCAGCATTTGGGCCTGAAACTAGTTGCACTGTTTCACATTTAGGGAATAGTATTCCACTGCGGATATGACAGTGCATGTAGTCGATACAAGTTCCTGGTGTAGGATCAGCAGGTATTAGTTGATACTGTTCGTGTTTGGAAATTGATTGTGGAAATGTGGTGTTCCTCTAGCTTGCATGTATCGATTTGATATCCTATATGTTCTATGTTTAGTTGTGAGTATGGATTTGATACTCTATAGGTTTTACTTTTTTGCTACGAATATCAATTTGATACTCTATATATTTTATCTTTGGTTTCCAGTATTTTTTTATACTCTATATGTTTTATATTTTATTCCAAATATCGGTTTAGATACTGCGTATGTTTTATGTTTGGTTTCCTATAACGGTCTGATATATATATGTTTTATTTTGAGTTTCAAGGTTAACGCCTTCAGAGCCATATATGTTGTGTAATACGAGGCTCTGAGTCGCCTAATCAGTGAATTTAAGTGCTTCCATTCTTCGCGTTAGCAGACGCAGACTTTGATAGAAAGAGTTTTGCAATATATTTATTTTGACAGTTACTTCTTCAGTTTGCTTGTAGAATTTTGAGTTTGTGATCCACCAAACATATCCGCGACTTCAGCAGCCACAGTACATGAAGAGGTCTATTCAACAACTTCTGCTAATGCCTCAAGACTTTGATTCACTTGTTACCATGTTTGGGTAGGAACAAAGCCTATAACGGTTTTCTAAGGGACATGGTAATTCTAGTGTTAATGGGCTTTGTTCTCTACTGAAAGTGGTAACTAGAAAATCATAATCAGGGGGCTTCACACATGGTTATTAAATAGACTTCTTACTGTATGGCTACTATGGAAGTCTTACAGGCATTGGCAGAATCTGTATCTAAAGATTCTTCAATCAAACTGCGGGAAGGAACTGTTCAATCAAGTAAATTGAAAAACAATATCTGTCATGGTCTGCTCCTCTAACGTGAAGAATTGCAGTTCTTAAATACACTTCTGAGGCTACCAGAGACTTATTATGTACAACACTGAAGACTTCCAAATGGGAGCTATCAAACCAAACATAAAACATATAAAGTGGCAAACCAATACTTGAAAGCAAACATAAAACATATAGAGTATCAAACCACTACGCAAAGTGAAACATACAATATATAGACTATTAAAACCTATTCTCGAAACAAACAGAAAACATACAGAGCATCAAACCCTATGCTATCAGGCTAGAGGCACATCGCGTTTTCTGCAACCAATTCAAAATCAAACACTATCAACTGATAGATGAAAGTCATACACCAGTATCTAGGACTGGTGATAAAGCCTGTTAACACTATGTTTACCACATCTCTACAGTGGCGGCTCAATTTCTTTACCCACCACAAGTTATCAAGACAGAAGGCAATCTGGAAACATGCAAGCGTCAGGCCACCGAGAAATGGTACAAACCAGGTACCAGTGATTCAAGAAGACAGTGCAGAAAGACGACAGCAAGAGAGCAGGTGGCCAGCAATGCAGCTGCTAGACAGTTAGCCCAAGACGCGTCTGAACAATCGGTATGAGAATCTTCACAACCACCACCAGAACCAACAGCCACTACTCCAGGAGGGTACATAGAATCTCCAAGAAATCCTACCAGTACAAAATTACCTCTAGCAACAAGAGGTGACCATTAAGGCAGCGGTGATAATAGTGAAGTATCAGACGATATGCACTAGCAAGCGGGTGCTTCGTAAACAGAGGATCCAGAACCATAGGTCCAATACTACCAACACTCAGGCCTAACCCAGTTGTCACTGCTAAACTCTGTATCAAAGTACCTTCACCTGGTAAGTTTACGGACTAAGGAGACCACCTCAAACTAGACGTGTGCGACTGACGATATAATGCAGTACAATTATGCCTACACGGAAATTGTCTACATACTCAGGTGGCTAGAGCAGGAAACTATTTGATCTTCTATAGTGAAAGACGAGCTCAAGAAGTAGCTTTCCAAGCAGCTGAGCATTTTGGTAAAGATATGACCAGGGAAGACCTTGTTGGGTTCTTACAAGAAAATTCCCAACTTCTGAAACACAAAGGCGATACCTACTGTAAATTGAATGAAATCATGCAACTACATAATGGCCAGATACAGGGTATATCAACTATAGCCACAGATGTCTTGATATTCTGATCACGTTGACCTCTAAATACCAGCAGTGATTATGGTTTTATTCAATAGCTTTTCAAGAGCATGTACCCTAGGTTATGACAGGAAGCAGAATTACAGTATGCTGCAACAGACACTATTATGCAAGTCATAGAAAATGCAGAAACTATAGATGCTATCCTAAAAAGCATAGGCGCTTATGGAAATGTCAAGTTCAAAAAACCAACAAAAGAATTCATTTCCCAATAGGAAGGATGGAAGGACAAGTGTAAAATGATTAACAAATCCTACAGGAAGCGTAACGAATCAAAGGAAAATGGTCTAGGTGATACCTGGGTAGGTAAAGGACATCTAGCAAGAGACTGCCCCCGCACAGACAACCAGAACAAAGGCAAAAGCAAAGCAAAGCTGAAGAAGGAAGTCACCACGAGCAGAGAAGAACAGGCAAATCTAGTGGAGGATGTGTTTATCAATAGTATAGAAATAGAGGAAGAAGAAGACATTCTCATGCTGGCCACTACACCAACAAACATCAAAACTCATGATGGCCTTGAAGGTACAATGCATATCAATGGCAAAGAAGCTAGAGTCCAGCTTCATGAACGATGAATAGCAGCCAACTTCCTAAGCGCCACCTTTGTGACCACATACAGAATTCCTTGCCAGGGATTGAAG
Source organism: Tuber brumale (assembly GCA_014065205.1). Classification (NCBI taxonomy): domain Eukaryota; kingdom Fungi; phylum Ascomycota; class Pezizomycetes; order Pezizales; family Tuberaceae; genus Tuber; species Tuber brumale. Next base: position 24,390 of record JACCEG010000685.1, on the reverse strand, counting down.
ATACCGATTAGGACATACCTAGGCATGAAAAGATTACGATTTGAAGGTTATAAAGAAAGTACAGTCAACATATTAGCAGGAAACCTGCGTGTGCCAGGAACCAGGATGTTGGTCTAGAACCTAGCAAAATATGATGTCAGGATAGGAATGCCTTTCCAAGAACAACTCCAATCTTATATTGAAGGTGGCGAGTTAGCTAACCTGTTTCCAAAACCGAGGGTGCATATTACTTACACCCCTACAAGTGGTATGGTCTGCGCAGGCATTGCTAGTGCTAAAGATGTTACGAACGAACTACCTGAAGAATTTCCTATAGAATTACAGGACAGTGTACTTTCCCAAGGAAGATTAATCTTGCGATGAACCTAAAACCAGGAAAAGAGTAGCGCTTGTTACTAACTTATTCAATATCTGAACAATGGGCAACACACATGAGCATATGGCTGATAGAAAGCGAGAAAGCAGAAATCATAGCACAGCAAGCAGTGTTTTCGGTAGCTGCAATATTGGCACAAGAAAACAAGGATAAGAACCTAATGAGGCTATTCGGGAACCCTTATGGACAGGAATTAAATAATGATTAAGGATGCTGAAACTATTGCTAACCAAACGAGGATCCTAAATACTCCAAGAAGAGGTAGATACTGCGGGAAAACTGATCTTAGTAATTCCTATTTCCGAAAAGCGTTAGAACCACAGCAGGGGAACATGAACGCTTGCAAAATACCGTGTCGATATTTTGTCTGCAGGGTTATACTGCAAGGATATGTGAATACTCACGGACCTTTTATACAAATAATGTCACATTTATTCGCTGACTACGTAGAGCATTTCTTGTTCGTGGCGATGGGCAATATACTTATATTTTCCGTGACCTGCGGAGAACATTTCATACCTGTAATGCCCGATATGCAACAAACTAAAAGAAGCTCAATTATATGCAAGTAGGAATAAATCTGAATTCTTCACCATGAGCATAGAGGTATTAGGCCATATTATCAGTGACAAGTGACTCGCACCAGCGCCAAAAAAAAGTAGTCAAGATCGAAGACTCGACAAGGCCACAGACCAAGAAACAATTACAGGAATTTCATGGAACAGTAAATTACATCAGTCAGTTTTTGTCACCGATTGCAAACATTATGTCACCCTTAACCGAATGAACCAGAACTGCAGAACATGTGTGGACCACCGGGCGAGACCAAGGTATTGGAAAGGTTAAGCGAATTGTTTTCCAATACGAGGTTATAAAACAATGACAATATGATTCATCACTTCCAATATTGCTATTAACCAATCTGTCCAACACAGGTATAGGAGCATGAGCAAGACATGGAGAAACACCAGAGAATACGAGACCTACTTCACTTCATATGATGACATTCTCTAACGCCCAAATAGATTATGGCGTAACTGACAAGGAAGCAATAGCGATAGTTGATCTCCTGATGGCATTTCATCACATACTTATATGAAGCCAGATGATTATCATTACAGAACCCTTACTGCTGATGTAACTCAAGACAAGCACCAGACTCACCAAAAAGCAACTATGATAGTGAGGATTCAGGGGAAAATACCATGGCGAAATAGCCTACAGATCTTGACGATGGAACTATTTAGCAGATCCATTATCCTGTCTACATGATGGAAGCAATGATTACTGACATACGCCAAATGATCCTACAAAAGAAGACAAGTCAACTAGTTTTACACCTATTCTATCGTTTCTTTCTTCTGTAGAACCGACTACGGAACAGGAAATATCTCTCTTCCAAAAGCTCATAGATGACCAAATCAGTACTCATTCAGAATGCGACAGCAACTGTAGCCGGGAGCAAGAGTAGCTAGTGTCACAAATCTGGCTTGGCGAGGAAAGGTTTTCCCATGACTTACAGTTATGAGTCCTAGTTATATTCTGTTTCAGCATATGACCTCATTCAGAGGTAATGGAATTTGCGCATATAACCACTTTAGTCATATCACTGGCAGATGATGCTACATTATGTCATGAACATGACCACATTTAGAGGTCATGGGTTCGGCGCTTGTGACCATTTTAGGTACAGAGCTGGTGGGAAAGAGTTTTTCAAGACTCACAGTTGTGGGTCATATTTGGCTCATAACTAGAGGAGTAAGTCACATGGGCAAGAAGAGCTACTACGTACGGGGGTCATTAGGACTGCAGCTGTGAGCTACAAAGACTTAGTTCTAAATTGTTTTCCTACTTATTACTTTATGCTTATACAAGTATAAACCCTTTATGTTCTTTAGCAACTGCATACAAAAGATGGGAACTGGACTACATGAGTACAGTAGAAGCCCATGTATAATAAGGGATAAGGACCAGAGATACAAGACTCTCTCCTATCATATCATAGGCATCGGCCTAAGAACTATAGTGGAGAAGAAGCGAGAGTGGTTTTGTAGACCAGTTTCTGTGCAGCGATACCTGTTAGGGGTTGTGAAATTATAAAATGTCACTCATAGCGATACTTAGATCATACCAAGATGTATAACATTTTTGAAGATTGGTCATCGGAACTATGCGACGTAGAAGACGAATTATAAACAACGGTTATGCAACTCGGTTGAACTCCTAGCGAGATAACTGCAGTGGAATGCGAAGTTCATGATGAGTCCTGCTCTGAAGACGAGGAGGACAAGAGGATCGAAGAACCTTAACCAGGCGGCGGAGAAGTAGCTGGCCCTACTCCAGGCCTAGCACCAGTAGTAGCGCCGCAGCTTAGTCGCAAACAAAAGGAGCCGATACTGCAATGCAGGGGCCAATACTGCCCGAACGTGAAACAACCAGAAAGCTGCGCAGGAAACAGAACCCAGCTTAGAAGCTGATTAGGAGAGTTGAGGATATACCTACCTGAAACAGGGTGGCAAGACAGATATGTGGCAGCAAAGCTAGTCTATATTTCCAGTGTCCTTAAGAACGCCGTGAGCAAATGGCACATGCCATACATTTATAAAAATAAACTGATTGAATGGAGAAACTAGAATACCTACAAGGAAGCAAGCAAGAAGCAGTTGGAAGAGGCTGGCGTGCCAGGAGCAGCTAAGATCAAATTAAGGAACCGGGAGCAAGGATAAAAGACCGTGACTGGTTACGGGAACAAATTTGGAGTTTACCAGTGGGCAGGGGTGTTGGGCGATGTGATGGCATCGCAGTGACGATACGCAGGCATGAGGGAAAGGCTGTAAGAAGAATTCAAACACTATAACTCGGCGGTGGATAAAGTAGCGGAACGGGCAAATTGGAAATTCAGTAGGAAACTAGGATAGAGATTGGGAAGAAACTAAACTAGGAAAAACACTGTTGAATGAAGGAAACCTACAGCGTAAGAAATACTAACAGAATGTTCAGACCAGCATTACAAACCTACCAGGTGAGCTGCATAACCATTCTCGACCACGGAGTGGTAATGCACAAGGAAAAAGCACGGGGACTCCGCCACCAGTCCAACAAGGAATACAAGAACTGCGGAGATCGGAATCTCTAATTAAGATGCAGTTGAAAAGGAGATCGAATTATAGAATGCCAAAACAGACCTGAAAATGTACAAAAACTGAGTACACCTGCTCCAGGCAACAACTGGGTCTGACAGTAACAACGGACTAACTGGAGAAAGATGGTGGCTGTGGAAGAGCAACAGGAAAAAGAAGACAGTCTCCAGTAACAGATGGTCTGGTAGATATGAAGTGGAGGAAAACTAGCGAGCAGAATCGAATGGACCAGGAAGAATCAAAGGCCATCATTATGGCAGACGAGTACTGGGCACTATTGGAAGAGGAAGAAGATCATATTATGATCAACATGATACCATACGACAAGCAAATGAAAGGCACTGCAATAAATACAATGTGCAGCACAGGGGAAACAGAAGATTTCATGGGCCCGGCAATCTGCGACTAATACCAGTACCCACGGATTCTGACAAGAAATAAGAGACCAGTTTATCTGTCAGGGGGCAAGGCTAGTACTACAGGACCAATAAGACCAACAATGCAAGTACAGATAGCTATCGGCAGCCACGGAGACAAGGTGACCTCGCAGGAAGAGAGGCTGATCCACCATGAGCTTGTCATAGGCATGCCATGTTTTAGATATCACGAACCCTGGAGCAGCTGTGATAACAACCAGATTACATTGGCTAGTCAACGACGCACGACTGGATGTCTGCACTGTTCTCCAGTGGCATAGACAACACCTGACAGAGAGGCATGCAGGGAGAATAGGAAACAAGGATTAGACCAACTAAGAGAAAAACAGGATCGGGGAACGAGATTCAAGAAGTTGGGCAAGAAGGTATTGGGACCCACACAGGGTTCCAAACAAGTGGCAGGGCATGACTGCTATGTCGATGAGAAGAAGGCTATTAAAGTAAGAGGTCAAGAAATGATACTAACAGGAATAGAGATATGACGACCTGGTGGTATCTGTCAATAGATAGTACTACGGCGCGTACCAGCAGGTGACATAAGATTCATTGCTAACGTGTAGGTCCTTGATGCCTGGTGCAGCGCAGAGATTAAAGTACTATTAGCCACACTGAGAAAATTGAAACTAGAAATCCGACACCGAAATCGGATAGCATAGTTGATCTTCGGGAGGATCAATAGGGAAGATATGAATGAAGTACCAGAACTTCATAATATCGAAAGAGGAATGGAAGGCTTTAGCAGCACAGATAGAACAAGGAATAAGAAACATCATGCTGCACTGATTAAAGAAATAACAGGCCTGGCCTTCGGCAGATATTACAAGAGAGGAGGTCACACCAGAATGCTCCTGTAGAATCCGTATGAAGAAAAACTGGAACTGGCAGGAATCAATATCAGCACTGAGCTGGTGATACAACATAAGCTAAAACAAAAACAGGTAGAGTGGTGAGATATAATACCAGACAAATACCATCAATTGACACAAATATTACAGGAAAAACAGGGAGGCAAAGGGCCACCAAGAAGACCAGAAGTGGATGAAGAGATCCGAGTCGAAAAACAGGTGAAAAGGAAAGTGGAAAAGGAAAATGCCATACCAATGCCACGATCGACGAGGGGAGTAGCAATTGGAAGAACTATGTGGATATATTCAATGGCAAATTAACTGAGGATTGATACGAGGGTTGTTTGCATCAGCAGGATCGCCAATTTGTTTCAACAAGAAATAGGGAGGAAAGATGAGGCTATACGTGGATAACTGTGTACTTGACTCATTAACAAAGAAGGACCGATACCTGCTACCACAGAGCAGGGAAGCACGGAATCAGTGGAAATTGGCGAGATACTTTACCAAGATGTACCTTAAGGCCACCTACCACAACATATGAATAAAGAAAGGAGATAAATGGAAGGCAACTTTGTGACAAGATATGGGACATACAAATGCCTTATCATACGAGTTGCTCTACCCAATGCAGTGGCGTCATTGCAACGGTGGATCGACCAGGTACTGAAGAAATATTTATATATATGCAGCATCATCTACTTAAATGATGTATGGAAATACAGGAAAAAGATGGAACGACACAGAAACGTCAGTAATGACATGAACGAGATCCAGCAGTCGTGGATGAAGATCAAGCCACCAAAATGAGAATTCCACAAAATGGAAACAGAATAGCTAGGATTCATCATCAACTGAGACAAAGTCCAAGTGGACCTAGTCGACACAGGTGACATATGGGACTGGGTGAAGCTGAACAACAAAACAGATATCCTGGGCAACAGGGGAATTGGGATCATCTTCCCAGCATTATTGAGGGGTTTGCTGGGATGGCAAAACCTCTATAAAACCTAACGAAGGAGGATATCACATCGGAATAGAGAGAGAAGAAGCAGAAGGCCTACCACAACATCCAGACGAAGCTCACCACAGGACCAATGCTGGTGCACTGCGACTGTTAAAGGAAAACGACAATCCAGTCCAAGAGATTCAAATATGTCTATTCTGTGATTATATCAGAGAAACGCAGTGATAGAAGATGGGACCCAGGATGCTATTGGTCGAAACACAAAACACCGGCCAAGGGCAACTACAATGTCACCAATAAAGAACTATTGGTGATAGTTCAGGCACTAAAGGAATGTATGAGATATATAAAGAACTATAACCACCACATAAGGGTTCACATCCTCCGTCTCCTCTACACACCCGGCGATTGAAATCAACCCTCAACGCTAGGTACTCACGAACCATCCACCCCCCCTCTCCTCCCATGATGGCTTCGGCCTAGGAGTGACGGCCATCTCCCTCCTCTCCTCACTGTCCTCTTCTGCTCTTTTACGCGTCGAGGCTCTCCTTCCTCTGGGTTCCGGTACTGCTTCTCTGCTGCCCGTTCTCGCCCCCTGCCTCGCTTAGCGAGGTCCCTCTACACGGTGGGCGACCGCTCGCTTCCCATGCTTCAGACGGCTGGGAACACGGTTT
>JACCEG010000685.1:0-17253 GCA_014065205.1 Tuber brumale | reverse complement strand
AAAAAAAAAAAAAAAGAAAAAAAACCAGATAAGGGTTCACATCCTCCGTCCCCTCCATTTTCCTCTCGATTGAAATCAACCCTGCGGGCTTGATCTTCACAATCCATCCACCACCCCTCTCCTCCCATGATGGCTTCGGCCTAGGAGTGACGGCCATCCCCTCCTCACTGCCCTTCTTCGCTTTTTGTTACGCGTCGGGCTTTCCATCCTCTGAGTTCCGGTACTTCTTTTCTGCTGCCCGTTCTCGTCTCCCTCCTCGCTTAGCGAGGCCCCTCCTCACGGTCGGGGACCGTTCGCTTCCCATGCCTCAGACGGCTGGGAACACGGTTTGCGGTACGCGGGAACTTTACAACAGGCCCACGGGTCGATCTCGCTTCTCCTCGCGGTCGCCTTAAGCGGTGGTATCCCACCCACTAAGTGACACTATCTCTCGTAGAACAAGGAACTACATGAGAGACGTGGTAAAATGCTTGCCTTCTGCTTCTGGGGACCGCCTAGTCAGACACGAACTCGATTACCGATAGTTGATACGGTCGCGTTCGGTTTCCGCGCTGTTCTTGCGGTTGGATCGGCTTGCACCCTACTGCTGCACCCCTACTTGGCTTGCACCCTACTGCTGCACCCCTACTCGGCTTGCACCCTACTGCTGCACCCCTACTCGGCTTGCACCCTACTGCTGCACCCCTACTCGGCTTGGACCCTACTGCTGCACTACCTTACCCTGATGCCCTGTGGGCATCACCGCCGGGCTTCCCGGTCCGGACGACATCGTTTCTCCCAGCAATGCCGCGGGTACCTTTCTTTTTGTTAGGACACTGTTGGGTACTGGGGTTCTTTTTCTCTGATGGGCTTGGGGGGCTTTCTTTTTACAGTCTTTACAGTTTGTGTATACTACAAGTTGCGCGGCGGCGGAGTTTTTTCGACTGCGCGGGGTGTTGGAGTTGGCGACTCTAGGAGAGACCCTTCCATGTTCAAGTCCTGGGGCCTGAGGGCTGGGCACCTGGTTTCCGATGTTGATGGGCTTCGTGACGGTTTTTCTTCTGGCTGTTTTGGGCTGGAGTAGGGGGGGAGGTTTTGCGTTGGCCATAGCATTTACGAGCTGCATGCGGACGGTGTACCTTAAACCTGTCTCTTATACACATCTAGATGTGTATAAGAGACAGGTGTCCGGTGTGCCCAATCTTCAGTACTATCTCCAAAAGCCCCTTTGGCTGAGGCCCAACCACCTTGTTGGTAATGGCCTCCGCCGCCCTCCCACCCTCAGAGCATTCCTCAGTGTCAGGAATACGCCCTCATGTCGCCCTTCTCCTCGCGCTGCTTGAGAATGCAACGGCAGATGCAGGAGTTTCCCCCCAACTGTTTCCCCCGATCAGCTCCGGGGAACTAGACGACCTCTCGCCAGGCGAAGCCGTTATTCTCCACCTCCTCTGTACCTCGCTACTGGCCACAAGGGCACTCTCCTCTCAGATTGACGAACTGGTGCTGGAAGTCGCAAGACTCTTCGGTCAGATCGACGACCTCTCCACTCGAAAGAACAAAACCCCAGCTCCACTCCCACCCCCCTCGAATGAGACCGCCACGGCGATGTCGCTTGGGGCTCTCCAGCTCTTGGTCAGAGACCTTGCGTCTCGTCTGACCACCCCTCTCCCCCAACCAACACGCCACCAACAGCTCGCACCCCAACAAAACGCACCCATGCAAGCCACAACAAGGGCGGCTCGGGTGGCCCCATCCAAGAAGGGCAACGAGAAGGCTCAGGCTGCTTTGGACCCCACCCCTATAGACGAGCTCGCAGTACCCGAGGAGGGTGCGGGCGATCCCGACTTCCCAGTGTACAACACCAAGGACCAGAAGCGGTACGGAAACCCTGCTGCGTACGCGGCCAAGTTCCCACGCGCTTGGGAGGCCCAAGCCTTCAGAGACGGAAAGTTCCCCCTCCCCTCCGAGTTCCACCCAGCCCCAAAGTCGTCGGCCCAACGAGGCCCATCCTCCTACGCGCAGGCCGCTTCGTCTGGACAAAAGAAGAAGGGTAAACCGAGCAGGAACAAGAATGCCCCCTCTGTTAACCAGGTTGCGTCTGGTACCGCCGAAGTAACCCCAATTAGGGGGCCAAAAAGCCTCCCTGCCGCTGAGAGACGTTTCTTTGCCCCTCGCTCCTCCCCTTCTCCTCACCCCCAGGCCGATCTCATAGCTGCCTCCTTTCCAGACTCCGCCGCCTCGGTCTTAAGAGAGGCTGGCTGCAACCTCCCTGTATCATTTTCTGCCCGAGTAAACGACAAAGGAGCAGTGACACTCCTCGCTCTCTCACCCTCTGTCCCGTCCACTTCCTATGACCCATATTACGAAGCCCTTTCCGCAAAACTGAATCAATCCTTCCCCGTCGGTGACTCCCCCTGGCTCCCCTTCCGCCCCGCACCAAACGAGGTCCAACTGGCAGTCCATTCCCTCCCCATTGCATACCTCCCCGAAGAAGACAACGACCTTGGCAGATCCCTGTCGAACACTATTCTCAACATCAAGAAAGTCCAGATCCTCTCTGCCCGATACCTCAACCCCGACCGCGACTCCCGTGTCCTAAAAAAGGCGACATCAGTAGTAGTAACCGTGGCCCCGGAGAATGAGGTCACAATGTTAGGCAACTCTTACCTTTACTCCTCTCAATGCAAGATTGAGAGAGCATACTCGGCTAGCACCCTCACTCAGTGCGGTAACTGTTGTGAGTACGGACACCACTCCGCAAGATGCAATGTCGACCACACGGTCTGTCCCATCTGCGCACTCTCCCCCAGAAAACAGCCACACTGATGCCAGAACCCCACCTGCCCCAAAGGCGGGAACCTCAGAGCGGTGGCTGACTGCTGCCCTGCCTCCCTCTCGTTCTGCGCCGTCTGGGGTGGCCCTCACCCAGCCTTCGATCGAGACTGCCCATCAAGCCCCCCCCGCCTTCTCTCCGTAGGGAATCCCCTATACCGCAGGATGAGGAAAGAATGGACACGACGAACGACCCCGGCGAGGGTTCTTCAACTGGTGCACGACCCCTCCTACCCCCCATCGATTTTGAGACACCCGGTCCTAGCCGTCGTGATGTCCCCCGGCACGTCCCCCCGCAAACGTTCCGAAACCCCAAGGAGGTGCCCTGCCGTCCCCCGCATGGAGGCAACTCCCACTCCTCTCCCACTGCCTGAGATGCCGGAAGGCATGTAATGGCTGGTCGCACTTCCCCTGTGAGTTCCGTGCTGGCGACGGGCTCCGATAACTCAATATCCGTTCTACAACACAACTGCCTGTGAAGCTGGGATGTGTTTCTTTCCTTATTTAATTCCTTTTCTTTACTGGATCACCCCCCTACCCTCGTCGCACTTCAAGACCCGCCACTATACAGATCTAAGCCCCCTCCATTTGCAGACTACAAATCTTTCCTTCCCCCATGCCCCAAGGCTGGCAAGCCTAAAGTGGCATGCTACCTCAACCTCTCCTCCACACGACAGTTCTCAGCGCTCCCTGTTTGTTCTGGAGCAAGAGACTGGATGGCGATAGATTTCTTCTCTTCGATTGGATTTTTTGATTCCTTTGTAAGCAAGTTTCGTGTGATAAACCTTTACAGCACCTGGGATGGCTCCCCCTTCAAAAGGACTGTGTCGCCTGACTCTGCGCTTCCACACACGCCCTCCCCCACGCTGGTCGTTGGAGACTTCAACATCCACCATCCCTCTGTAGACCCGAGTCGGCTCTTCTCGATTCAGGACCTTGGCGCATCCTCTCCGTTCTTTCAGAAGGCTACTAGTGAAGGATACTGCCTCCTAAACACACCTGGTACCCTTACATACTTCCTCTTCGATACAAACCTCCGCCCCTCAGTGATAGAGCTGGCCGTTGCCAATGCCCCCCTCTCGCCCAACTTCAGCTCTTGGAGCACACCTCTCCCCCCTTCGGGCTCAGACCACGTCCCCATCCTCTTCAAATTTTGTGAGCCTCTGGCCCGCCCCCCACCCCTCTCTCCATCGAGGACAAAGACCGACGGGCCAGCCCTCGAGGAGGAACTCACGAAGATGGCATTCTGCCCCCCTCCCCTCCTCCCTTCGCCACGCACCTTGTCACTCTGGTTCGACATGACCGTGGGTAGGTTAAAGTCCCAACTCAAAAGTCACACCACTGACAAGAGGCCGTCCTATAGATCGAAGCCCTGGTGGACGCTTAACCTGACGGCAAGAAGATCAGCCTTCCACTCAACTGTCCGAGCAGCCCGCAGGGACCCCCTCCCCTCGTCCAAGAAGCTGTGCAGAGAGGAACGTCTCCTTTACTTCAAGGCCATCAAAAAGGCTAAGAACAAATACTGGAAAAGCTTCCTGCAATCAGCGAACCCCCAGACACTCTGGACGGCAAAAAGGTTTGCGTTCGGCAAACCGCCCGATAGGTTCCCACAAATCCCGGGGGCTGTGAGCCCCGACGGAATCAACAAGGCCCTCCTCCAACACTTCTTCCCTGAGAAGAGATCGTCTCCCCCCCCTGGCATCCTGCGTGAATTTAGAGACGTCCCGGAACTGGCAGCAGAAGAAATATCAGTGGCTCTTAGGAAGTCTTCCTCCACCTCAGCACCCGGACCGGACCAGATACCCTACTCTGTTTGGAAAAGCGTTCACCTCATCAACGCCGCCATTCTTACCTCCCTCCTAAGCCCCCTGATTAGATACGGGTATCACCCTCCCTCCCTGAAGAAGGCCAACGGCATTGTGCTGGATAAACCTGGCAAACCCTCATATGACACCCCGGCATCCTTCCGCATCATAGTCCTCCTAGAAACATTTTCAAAAATTCTAGAAAGGGTGATGGCAAACCGACTCTTGGCCCTGGTCCGCTTCTTGGGCCTCCTCTCCCCCAACCAGACTGGATCCCTACCTGGTCTGAGTAGCTTCGACGCGGCGGCCACCCTTTCACACGAGGTCCAGCTATTCATGCGCCCCAAGCTCAAGGTCTCGACCCTCTTCCTGGACATCAAAGGAGGTTTCGACAATGTCTCAGCCCCGCTACTCTGCAACAGGCTCGCTACAAAAGCGGTCAATCCCTACATGGTTTCGTGGATTAGGTCTTTTCTCCACGACCGCACTTGCCGCCTGGTTTTCCAGGGTGCGCCCCAAGTTTTCTCGCCTGTCTTGGTTGGCACCCCCCACGGCTCCCCAATCTCCCCCCTACTTTTCGTCATTTATGTCTCCACCCTTCACTTCCCGGTCCCCAGGGGCCTTATCCTCTCCGACGTGGACGGCCTCGCAGTCGCGGTGGCCTCGGGCTCTTACCGGAGGAACATCCAACGGTTGCAAGGTATCACCAAGGTCTTGCAACGGAAAGCCAACAGCCTGCGCGTGTCATTCTCGATCCCAAAGACAGAACTCTTGCACTGGGAGACCCCCTCCCAGAAGGTCCCCCCACCCCCTATCCCGGTCCTACTGGACGACCTCGTCTTTCGCCCCTCTAAACTTATACGCTCGCTCGGATACTTGTTCGAGCCCTCCTCCACCTCAGGCACAAGAGGTACCACGTCCCACTTCGTTAGAAGGCTCGGCCTTGCCCAAGGTGCCTTCGCCACAATCAAGAGACTCTCGAGGCCCGCCAAGGGCCTCCCCCCTTTCCTTTGCCACCGCCTGGCCACTTCACTAATCTCCCCGATCCTCCTCTATGGTGCGGACCTTTTTTCCCCCAGTCTTACCCTCTGCGACCGCATGTTGGTGTTCTGGAGATCTGTTCAAAGATGGGTTACGAATTGCTTCTCCTCGACGCCAATCGGCACCCTGGCCTGCGAATCGGCCCTGCCTCCCATGCCCCTCCTTATACGACACCGCCAAAGGCTTGCTGCCACAAGGCTGGTCTGCCTCCCGCCAGAAGCCAATCCGGCGACCGCTAGGCTCCACCCCACATTCCCGACTTCGTCACCCTTCTGGGCCCTCGACGACCACCGTTACCACACGAGAGGCCTTACGTCAGTATACGCTCCCCTCTCTTGGAGATCCCCGGTCCCCTCCCCCCCCATAAGGAAACACCTTCCGATTGACGCCATTGCCCACCGTACCATCGCCTTCATCCCACCCTCCGGTCCTCTGCCGGTGGCTTCCCCCGGCCTCCTTCCACCAGAATGTCTCCCAATAGCGGAAGGCACACCCTCCTACAGGTCGATCAAGTTAAAAATCAGGTCGGCCCTAATCAAAGACTGGAATGACCAATTCTCTCAGCTCCCAAAATACCCCTACCCCGTGACCCTACCTCCCCACCCGTTGGTGGGGCTAGGAAGGTTCATTGCAGGGAGGATTCACCAGATGCGATCAGGCAAACGCTACCTCGCCGCCCACCCGTCGTAGTTCACCGAAGACCCCTCTCCCCTCTGCCCACTTTGTGCGGAGGCCGATGAGGATTTCAACCATGCCATCCAGACCTGCATGTCCCGCAGGGTACCACGTGAGCGCCACCTCCAAGGGCTCACTTCGTTAGATAGGGACAGCCCCCTCTGGTCAAACTCCTCCGCTCTCGAATCCCTCGCCAGGTACATTAACGTCACGCTGACGGGTTTCCCACCAGGCATGCCCCCAGCAGAATGGGACCCGCAACACCTTCTGGACGCGGAAGGGTCTACCTTACCGATCCATGGTTTCGCTCCTTCAGGGGAGTAGCCCCACATCCGCTATTTGGTTTTTAGCTTTGCTAGGATTTTGTTTTTTGTTATAATCATGAGTTTTTTTATTTTATTTCCGTAGGGATTTAGTGTCGGCTATCGGACACACGCAGGAGGTTTTTATATTTGGTGCGAGAGTTTCTTTTGTTACTTGCGAGTTTTTGAGATTAAGGTTTTGTTTATGCCATAGCTAGCGCTGCATGCAAGTTCTTGTACCATAAATCAATGAATACATGATGATAAAAAAAAAAAAAGGAAAAAAAGAAGAAGAAAAACCACATAAGGGTTCACATCCTCCGTCTCCTCCATTTTGCTCTCGATTGAAATCAACCCTCCGGGCTTGATCTTCACGAACCACCCACCCCCCCTCTCCTCCTGCGATGGCTTCGGCCCTGGAGTGACGGCCATCTCCCTCCTCCCTCACTGTCCTCTTCTGCTCTTTTACGCGTCGAGGCCTTCCTTCCCTTGAGTTCCGGTACTGCTTTTCTGCTGTCGGTTCTCGCCCCCCCTTCCTCGCTAAGCGAGGCCCCTCCACACGGTTGGCGACCACTCGCTTCCCATGCTTCAGACGGCTGGGAACACGGTTTGCGGTATGCGGTAACTTTCCAACAGGCCCTCGGGTCGATCTCGCTGCTCCCCACGGTCGGCTTAAGCGGTAGTATCCCATCCACTAAGTGACGCTATCTCTCGTAGAACAAGGGACTACATGAGAGACGCGGTAAAACGCTTGCCCTGTCCTTCTGGGGACCGCCTAGAAAGACACGAACAAGATTACCGATAGTTGGCAAGGTCGCGTTCGGTTTCCTTCCTGACTTGACGGTTTGGATCGGCTTGCACCCTCCTGCTATACCCTCACCCGGCTGGCACCCTACTGCTAGACTATCCTACCTCGACGCCTTTTGGGTGTCTCCTTCGGACTTCCTGGTCTGGATGACATTGATCCTCCCCGCAATGCCGCGGGTACTTTTCTTTTTGTTAAGACACTGTTGGGTACTGAGGCTTCTTTTACTGTGATGGGCTTGGGGGGTTTTCTTTTACAGTCTTTACAGTTTGTATATACTACAAGTTGCGGGGCGCGGGAGTTTTTTCGACTGCGCGGGTTGTTGGAGTTGGCGACTCTAGGAGAGACCCTTCCATGTTCAAGTCCGGGGGCCTTAAGGCTGGGCACCTGGTTTCCGACGTTTATGGGCTTGTGACGGTTTTTCTTCTGGCTGTTTCGGGCTGGAGTAGGGGCGGAGCTTTTTGCGTCGGTCATAGCTAGCGCTGCATACAGACGGTGTACCTTAAACACCTGATAAAATTGAAGATAAAGAAAAAAAACAAAAAACAAAAACCACATAAGGGTTCACATCCTCCGTCTCCTCCATTTTCGTCTCGATTGAAATCAACCATCCGGGCTTGATCTTCGCGATCCAGCCACCACCCCTCTCCTCCAGTGATGGCTTCGGCCCATGAGTGATGGCCATCCCCCCCTCACTGCCGTTCTTCGCTTTTTGTTAGGCATCGGGCTTTCCATCCTCTGAGTTCCGGTACTGCTTTTCTACTGCCCGTTCTCGTCTCCCTCCTTGCTTAGCGCGGCCCCTCCTGATGGTCGGCGAGTCTTCGCTTTCCATGCTTCAGGCGGCTGGGAACACAGTTTGCGGTACTCGAGAACTTTCCCACAGGCCCGTGGGTCGATCTCGCTTCTCCTTATGGTCGGCTTAAGCGGTGGTAACCCGTCCACTAAGTGACACTATCTCTCGGAGAACAAGGGACTACATGAGAGACGTGGTAAAACACTTGCCCTCTGCTTCTGGGGACCGCCTAGTCAGACACGAACACGATTACTGATAGTTGATACGGTCGCGCTCGGTTTCCTTCCTGATCTTGCAGTCGGATTGGCTTGCACCCTACTGCTGCACCCTCCCTTGGCTTGCACCCTACTGCTGCACCACCACGCCTCGGCACCTTTAGGGCATCTCCGCCGGGCTTCCCGGTCCGGATGGCACTGGTCTCTGTGCCCTGCCACGGGTTCTTTCCTTCTGCTTGGGCTTTTCCATTCGTTCTCCCACCACCTTTGCCGGGTATATCCCTTTGGCCGTAGATATATTTATCGCAGGTGGATTAGGGCTGCGGCTGTATGGTTGGGGTTACCGCAGTCTAAGGGGGCTCTCGCCGCGGGGATGGGCTTTTACTGGTGGGGTTTGGGCTTTCTTTTGTTCTGATGGGCTTGGGTGGCTTTTCTTTACAGTCTTTACCGTTGTGTATACTACGAGTCGCAGGGCGGGGGAGTTTTTTCGACTGCGTGGGGCTGGGCGGGGGGTGTCATGTTCCGGGGGTTTCGGTCCTGTCTGCCAGTGCGCTTTTTGTTCGGTTTTGTGGACGGTTTTTCTTCTGGCTCTTGCGGGCGGGAGTAGGGGGGTACCATAAACACAGAATAAAATTGATGAGAAAAAAAAAAAGAAAAAAGAAACACAAAAGGGTTCAGCCCTGGTGGACCCCCGACCTAACAGCGCAAAGAGCAGCCTTCCACTCCGTTGTTCGGGCAGCCAGCAAAGACCCCCTCCCCTCGTCCAAGGTTCTATGCAGGCAGGCATGACTACTATACTTCAAGGCTATTAAAAAGGCCAAAAACAAATACTGGAAAAATTTCCCGCAATCAGCAAACCCCCAATCACTATGAACTGCGAAAAGGTTCGCCTTTGGAAAGCCGCCCGACAGATTCCCCGAAATTCCCGGGGCTGAGAGTCTCAACGAAATCAATCAAGTACTCCACGGTCACTTGTTACCTGAGAAGAGGTCTTCTCCCCCTCCACGCGTCCTACGCGAATTCAGGGACGTCCCGGAACTATCGAAGGAGGAATTATCGGCGGCCCTACAGAAGTCCTCGTCGTCCTCCGCCCCTGGCCCGGACCAGATACCATACTCTGTCCTGAAGAGAGTCCACCTGATAAACCCCAAAGTTCTCACCTCCCTCCTGAGCCCCCTGGTTAGGTATGGGTACCACCCCCCTTCCCTGAAAAAGGCAAACGGCATAGTGCTGGACAAGCCAGGGAAACCCTCATACGATACTCCATCCTCGTTTCGCATCATTGTCCTCCTGGAAACTGTCTCAAAGATTCTGGGGAGGGTGATGGCAAATCGGCTTTTGGCCCAGGCTCGCTTCCTGGGCCTCCTCTCCCCCAACCAGACTGGTTCCCTGCCTGGTCTGAGTACCTTCGGCGCGGCGGCTACCCTATCCCACAAGTTCCAGCTGTTCATGCACCCGAAGCTCAAGGTCTCGACAATTTTCCTGGACATCAAAGGGGGCTTCGATAACGTCTCTACCCCACTACTCTGCAACACACTCGCTACCAGAGCTGTCAACCCCTACCTCGTCTCGTGGATAAGGTCTTTCCTCTACGGCCGCACCTGTCGCCTGGTTTTCCAAGGCGCCCCCCAAGTTGTCTCACCTCTCTCGGTTGGGACCCCCCAGAGCTCCCCGATCTCCCCACTGCTCTTTGTGATCTACGTCTCAACCCTCTACTTCCCGGTCCCCAGAGGCCTTATCCTCTCCTATGTGGACGACTTTGCTGTCACGGTGGCCTCGGGCTCATACCATAGAAACATCCAGAGGCTGCAGGGCATAACCAAGATCCTCCAGCGGAAGGCTGAAAGGCTGAGAGTGTCCTTCTCGATCCCTAAAACTGAACTGATGCACTGGGAGACCCCCTCTCAGAAGGTCCCCCCTCCACCAATCCCAGTCCTACGGGACTACCCTGTCTTCTGCCCCTCCAAGCTGGTCCGCTGGCTAGGATATTGGTTCGAGCCCTCCACTACTTCGGGTACAAGAGGTACCACCTCCCACTTCGTGAGAAGACTTGGGCTGGCCCAGGGAGCCTACGCCACAATCAAAAGACTCTCAAGGCCGGGCGGGGGCCTTCCTCCTTTTCTCTGGCACTGTCTGGCCTCCTCCTTGATCTCACCAATCCTGCTGTACAGAGGGGACCTCTTCTCCCCAAGCCTTGCTCTCCTCGACCGTATGTCCGTTTTCTGGAGATCGGTTCAGAGATGGGTAACAAACTGTTTCTCCTCGACACCTGTTGGAATCCTCGCTTGCGAGTTGGCCCTGCCCCCCACGCCCCTTTTGATACGCCACTGCCAGAGACTGGCAGCGGTGCAGCTTGTCGGCCTGCCGCCGGAGGCCAACCCTGCGACTGCGAGACTCCACCCCACATTCTCGACCTCGTCCCCCTTCAGAGCATCTGAAGACCATTGGCACCACACGAGAGGCCTAACTTCGGTCTACGCTCCTCTTCACTGGAGATCCCCTGTGCCCTGTCCACCAATAAGAAAGCACCTCCCCATCGATGCGATTGCGCACAGAACACTCCCATTCATCCCGACCTCCGGCCCTATTGCGGCGGCTTTCCCCGACCTCCTACCGCCGTCCTGTCTTCCGGTCAGTGAGGCCACCCACTCTTACCGGGCGATCAAGATGAAAGTTAGATTGGCCCTGGTCAAAGACTGGAACGATCAGTTCCCCCCCCCTCCGACATACCCCTACACCGTGTCCCTTTCGCCCCACCTGTTCATGGGGCTCGAGAGGTTCATGGTGTGGAGAATACACCAAATGCGTTCAGGCAAAGGCTACCTAGCTGCCCACCCTTCCTGGTTTACTGAGCACCCCTCCCCCCTCTGCCGTTTTTGTAATGAGGAGGAGGAGGACTTCGCCCATGCAATCCTATCCTGCGAGTCCCGCCGAGAACCTCGTAAGCGCCACCTCCGCGGCCTGAAGACGGTCAAAAGGGACAGCCCCCTCTGGTCAGACCTCAATGCTCTCCACTCTCTCGCCAGGTACATCAATGTTACGGCCACGGGTTTCCCCCCAGGTATACCTTCGGCGGCAAGGGACTCTCAGTCTCCTTCGGACGATGTCCTGTCCGTTCTACCCATCCACGGTTTCGCCCCCTGAGGGGGTCGGCCCTCCCGCTTTAATTATTTCTTACTAGCTTTCGGCAATGGGGTTTTATTTTTCGTTATGATTATGGATTTTTTTGTTTTATTTCCTAAGGGATTTGGTGTTGGCTACAGGACACGCTTAGAAGGTTTTTATAGATTGGTGCGAATATTTCCTTTGTTACTGCGAGTTTTTGAGATTAAGGTTTTGTTTATAACATAGCTAGTGCTGCATGCAAGTTCTTGTACCATAAATCAATGAATACATGAAGATAAAAATAAAAAAATTAAAATAAAAATAAAAAACCACATAAGGGTTCAAACCGATCACAAAAGCCTGGTCCCCTTCATGATGGTAAAGGAACTCAATGACAGAAAAGTTGGATGGATGGAGAGGATTAGGAAATAGAACTTCCAAATCGAATACTGACCAAGAAAAGATAGCTGCAAACAACCTACTTTGATGAGGGTCGCAAGCAACGAACCAAAAGATCAAAAACGCAAGAAGATCTTGCAGCAAAACAGAATCTTGTTGCGGAAAGAATACTTCTAGGACATGGAAGCAAGGGAGATTGAGGACAAAGGCGCCTAATAGGTGCGAAACGCGAGTGAGGAAGAAACCAAGTTTCGCCAAATAATAGAGAGAATAGAGCAAGTTGCCGACGAAAGTAAAAAGGAGGCCTGAGGATTATGCGAGTGCGAGGACTATTACCAGGTGTAGAACAGAAAAATATGGATACCAGAAGACAAAAGGATAACAACGAAGCTTATCAAAAGGCAACGCAGCTATAAGCTGCGATGATATACAGGAATGGGTAAAGCAAGGGAACCGATTGAGTGGAAATAGTACTGGCCCGGATGCAGTGAATCAGGCAAGTAATAGGTCTAGTACTGCGAGATATGGCAAAGGTCAAAAATAGCAGGAAATGTACTATATGGGTTGCTAAAACACAACAAAGCACGGTGAAAACATTGGTCATCCATGTCTACAGACTTCATAACTAATGTGGTGAAGGTAAACTAATATGGCTCAGTCTGGGTCACAGTAGATTGCATAATCAAGATGAGGCATTGCATACCGGTATAAATAGATATGAGATTGTGGCCATGGGCAACAACATTCATCGCAGAAATCTTTCCACTATGTGCGTTACAGCAAGAGATTATGACCGATCCAGGATCAAATGCCTCACAAGGAATATGGAATGAGATAACGGAGAACTGGGAATTCTGAGAAAGGTGTCTATGCCCTTCGACACAAAAAGGGATGAATAAACAGAATGAACTAAGGGCATAGTAGAACGATACCTGTGGGCCTAGATCAACTATCAGCAGGACCACGGAGATTTGTTATTGCCAATAGCAGAGGTTGCATACAATCAGGGAAAGCAAGAAAGCATTCAGATGATACCCTGTTTTTCAAACTATGGTCGCGACCCAGAATAACAGGCCATAGGTGATAGGACAAAAGCACTGATGATGGGAAAACTAGTTTTGAGTCAATTAAACAACACCCTGCAGGGGGAAATGACAACAGTATAATTACTAGCGACAGAAAATTTACCATCAATACAGAAAACTGGATCTACACCTACAACCAGGAGATAAGGTGTGGTTACTACCAAGGAATATAAGGAAGACATGGCAATCTGGGAAATCAGGTTACTAGAAAATCGCAGCATGCGAGATACTGGAAAGAATAGGTAAAAGATCACAAAAGCTCGACTTTCCGACGTCCATGACGATGGACAATACATTCCACATGTTACTTTTAGAACTCCATCAGAATGATCAATGTCCCACACAAACAATCACACCACCTCCAACTATCTAACTATGCTGAGAACCAGAATATGCACACGCAGAGATAATCCCTTCTCCCGCTCACACTACGGTAATATTGATTACTGTGCTATGTGAACTGATTTCTGTGGCCAAACATAATCAATTGTGGTAAACAGTTACCAACTTCACTAACACGTAAGCTGCCCTCTTGCTCTGCTACTTATGGTAACAGCAGAAGCTATCAACAGAGCATCAAGTACATTCCAGAAGCCTGCAGGCTTGTGGGTGCCTGTATCAGTATTCTACATGACTCAGCCAAGTGGGCTGTGGGTGAAGAAGAAGTCAGAATCAAGAGAGAGGAAGAGGAGAAGACCATCGAGGCCGAATGGGCCATGGTGGTCTACAATAATAAAAGAGACAATTCCATCTGTCAAGGGAAGACAGGAATGGAGGATGGGTGCCTGGTGCACCTAAATAGAAAACCAGGACGCAACTGCTTCCTGAGCAAGAAGTCAGCGATACTCCAGTTGCCACCAAGGACTCCCACCAATCGGGCAACACAACCTTACCCTGTGCCCATCTGACCCTCACACTAGAAGATATCGTAGCAGTACTGTATGAGCCGGTACTGCATACACCACTGGAGATAGCATTGGGAAGCTTGCCTGGCAACCTAAGATGCCGAGGATCCGTGGACGGAATTAGAGAAGGGAGTGGATAAAAAAGCCTTCGTGTCTAAGAAGGTACTTGGCCAGAGAATGGAACTATCACAATGATCGACCAACCCACTTGGGATGGAAACAAGGGAGCACAAACAAGGCATGGCTCCCCTGGAGGGTGCAAAAAGAAACTGCTGCAAAAAAGGGACGGAATAAGGAGAGGGCAGGAGATAGCTATGGCTATATGGAATGACAGAGTCCAAAGAAAGGGTGTAGACTTAAGTAAGGAAAGGGTCATGCGATAAGCCATCATCGATAAGGTTCATGGGAATAGCCACGTAGCATGCGATCACTGGAAATGCCTATGGAGACTCGTGGACTGCATCTGTGAGGGGCAATGCTAGATGGGAAGCGATGTGAGCATCGGCAGGGAGAAGCTAAGGTTGTCAATCTGGCTTAGAGAGGAGTGGTTTTTATGTGACTCATAGGGATGAATCATAGGTATGTTATCTTTCGCAAATAATCTGATTTAAAGGTCGGTGGCATTGCGCACGTGCTCCCTTAGGTCGCTTGCATGGTTTATGGTGATATGTTACATTTAGCACAGTGCCTGATTCCCAGGTTCTGCGTTTCACACTTGTGATGGCTGCGGTCACACGCCACATTTGAAAGAGCATTACCAGACTCACAGTTGTGAGTCATATGGGCCACGTGAGTCGAGGAGTGAGTCATTAGGTCCTGCAGAGCTACTATAAAAGGAGGTGTCTAGTGACAAGGAGATGGGTCATCCTCCGTCTCCTCTACCATCCTCCATCTCCTCTACACACCTGGCGCTTGAAATCAACCCTCAACGCCAGGTACTCACGATCCATCCACCCCCCCTCTCCTCCCATGATGGCTTCGGCCTAGGAGTGACGGCCATCTCCCTCCTCTTCTCACTGTCCTCTTTTGCTTTTTAACGCGTAGAGGCCTTTCTTCCCTTGAGTTCCGGTACTGCTTCTCTGCTGCCCGTTCTTGTCTCCCTCCTCGCTTAGCGAGGCCCGTCCACACGGTCGGCGACCGCTCGCTTCCCATGCTTCAGACGGCTGGGAACACAGTTTGCGGTACGCGAGTACTTTTCAACAGGCCCACGGGTCGATCTCGCTCCTCCCCACGGTCGGCTTAAGCGCTGGTATCCCATCCACTAAGTGACCCTATCTCTCCGAGAACAAGGGACTACATGAGAGACGCGGTAAAACCCTTGCCTTCTGCCTCTGGGGACCGCCTAGTCAGACACGAACACGTTTACCGAGAGTTGACACGGTCGCGTTTGGTTTCCCTCCTGTCCCGTCGGTTGGATCGGCTTGCACCCTACTGCTACACCCTTACTCGGCTGGCACCCTACTGCTCCACCCTCTCCCGCCGCAGCCCACAGGCGGCTCTCTTTCTCAGTTACGTCGCGTTCCACGATAACCTCTACGGTTTTCTGCTGCCAGCACGTATAGCTGGCATGGTTGTTGTGGGACTCACTTTGGTACAGTTTTTCTTTTGTTTTTTCGAGATGTTTTGGGCGGTTACCTTCTTTTGTTTTCCTGCTTTCTTCCTAGTTAGGCTTCTCCTATTCTCTGAGTTCGCTTGTGAGGTAGGGACAGGTTTTTCTTTGAGGCGAGATGTACGGTTAGGCCCATACCAGAGGCTCTTGGAGATACGGTCGGGCTGGGCAGAAGGAGGTTATAGGTTTTCTTCTATGCCATAGCTAGCGCTGCATGCACGGTTCTTGTACCTTAAACTAAGTAATCAAATCAAGGTAAAAAAAAATCCAAAAAACAAGTGACAAGGAGATGGGACATCCTCCGTCTGGTCTACACACCAGGCGATTGAAATCAACCCTCAACACTAGGTTTCCCGCGAACCATCCACCACCCCCCTCTTCTCCCAGGCTGGCCCCGGCCTAGGAGTGACAGACGTCCCCCCCTCACTGCCCTTCTTCGATTTCTACGCGTCGGGCTTTCCATCCTCTTGGTTCCGGTACTGCTTTTCAGCTGCCCGTTCTCGTCCCCTTCCTCGCTTAGCGAGGCCCCTCATCCCAGTCGGCGACCATTCGCTTCCCATGCTTCAGATGGCTGGGACTACAGTTTTGCGGTACGCGTGGGCTTCTCCGTAGGCCTGATGGTCGACCTCGCTCCTCTTCTTCCTTGGGACTTCTCCTCGTCGTTTCCGTAGGGCATTGGCCGGGTGGACATCTTTCTCCCTACATGCACGATCTCCGCAGGGGAACGCCTCGGTTAGTAACTTCGGGGTCTGTCTCCCTTAGAGATTTGGCTATACCGGCCTAGTCCTCTGGTTCAAGCTGGGGCTTCTCTTGTTGAAGACCGCCTAGCAAGGCACGAACACGGTTACCAATAGTTGACACGGTCGAGTTCGGTTTCCTTCCTGTTCCGTCGATTGGATCAGCTTGCACCCTACTGCTACACCCTCCCTCGGCTTGCACCCTACTGCTCCATCCTCTTTAGCCCACTCCCACAGGGGGCCCTTTCACAGTTGCAATGCACCGCCAGCACGTATTTCTGGCTTCATTGTCGTGGGGTTTATTTTGGTGCGGTTTTTCTTTCCTTTTTCCGAGATGTTCCGGGCGGTTACCTTCTTATGTTTTCCTGCTTTCTTCTCAGTTAGGCTTCTCCTATTCTCTGAGTTAGCTTGTGAGGTAGGGACGGGTTTTTCTTTGGGGCGATATGTGCGGTTAGGCCCATACCACAGGGTCTTGGAGATACGGTCCGGTCAGGCGGAAGGAGGTTATAGGTTTTCTTGTATCCCATAGCTAGCACTGCGTGCACGGTTCTTGTACCTTAAACTAAGCAATCATATGAAGAAAAAAGAAAAAAGAAAAAAAGAAATGACAAGGAGAGGGGACATCCTCCGTCCCCTCCATTTTCCTCTCGCTTGAAATCAACCCTCCGGGCTTGATCTTCAGGAACCATCCACTACCCCTGTCCTCCCGTGATGGCTTTGGCCTAGGAGTGACGGCCATTCCCTCCTCGCTCCCCTTCGCTTTTGTTACGCGTCTGGGCTCTGTAACCGCCTCTCGTGAGATGCGGTAATCGCAGGGTTAACGGGCTTTGTTCTGTACCAAGGTGGTAACTAGCGAATCAAAGTCCGGAGGCTTTAGCCAAGGTTGTTGAATAGACTTCTTACTGTATCGCAACTACTGAAGTCTCCGAGATGTTTGGTAGGTCTTAAACTAAAGATTCTTGAAGC
>JACCEG010000684.1:0-44770 GCA_014065205.1 Tuber brumale | reverse complement strand
CAAAGTGGTCATATGTGCGAAATCCCATGACCTCTAATGAGGTCATGTGCGAAACATAACATACCTATGACTCATAACTATGAGTCATGTGAAAACCTTTCCTTGCTAAGCCACATTCGTGACAGCCGTGCAGCCTCCATACTTCTTTTAGGAATCCGTTTGCGACATCCTTGGCCGTAGCCGAGGTCTGTAGTCCGATGAAATGTGCCATCTTTGTGAACCGATCGACTACTACCATTATCTGAGTGCATCCTTGCGACTCTGGTAGTTGTGTAATGAAGTCCACTAAGATAGACGCCCATGCTGCATAGGGTATTTGCAGTGGTTGCAATAATCCGTACTTAGCGTATCTAGGCGACTTGTTATGTTGACATTCATCGCAGGATCGTACGTAGTCCTTGACCCATGCCGCAAGTCCTTTCCAGTAAAAGTCTCTCATGATTATTTCCAAAGTCGTTTCTTGTCCGAAATGTCCTGCAGCTTTTGCATCGTGACATCCTTCTGCAATCTTGGTATATAGCGACAGACTATTTGGTACAAATAGTCGTTGCTTATAATATAATAGATTGTCGGTTAAGATCCAGTCTTTAGGAAAATCCTTTCCTTCGTCTCGTAACCTAATGAGCTCTTCTCTCCGTTACCTCCAAGCTGCGTCTGTCCCGAGAGCCGCCTGTATTTCGCTTAGGAATTCAGGATTGAATTGCTTCATACGTTTTTGCAGGATGATAGCATTTGACATTAGAACTTTTTCGGGTACTTCAGAAATATCGTACCAATGTTCGTTGTCTTTAGCCGATGCCTATAGCCAACTGATGCTAGGTTCCTGTTCCTTGACGATCAAGGATCTTGTCGCTATGTCGGTGCTTCCGAATCCTGCTGTTCCTCGCTCCTTTTCTTCCAAGTCATCTACTTCCATCATGTCCGCGGTGTTGACCTTTTCTACTACCAATTGAGCTATGCGATCGGCCATTCTTATTTGGCAGTCCACATCCTTATGGTTGAAAAGTACGACTTTGAGTTCGCCGGTGTAATCAGCATCGATTACTCCTGCGCCGGTAGAGATTCCGTTTCGGACCGCTAATCCACTTCTTGGGGCAACTCTTCCGTAAGTTCCTTTGGGTAGCCCCACAGCTATACCCGTCCTTATTAACGCTTGTCCATATTGCGGGACAATGTCATCTTCTATGGCGTATAGGTCATGCCCTGCCGCCATTCGTGAGTCCTTTGTTGGCAAGTATGCCTTTTTGCTCAATCTCTGGACCCTAATAACGGGTTCCTTTCCACCTCTTCGAAATTCCAAATCCAAATCCTTATCTCCATCTGAGTCTTCTCCTTCATCGCCTATCCTCGCTACTAGCAATACCAATAAATTTTCTTCTTTTAAAATTTTCTGTTCGCGATGCGTAGCTCCCTCCTCAGGGCGGTACTCCGGCCGTCTGCTTAATGTGTCAGGCTTTCCGCCCTTGGTGCCTGGTCGGTATACAATGCGAAAATTGTATTCTACCAACTTCTGAGCCCATCGAATTTGCCGGCCACTCAAGACCTTCGAGGTGAAGAAGTATTGCAGGTTTTGACAGTCGGTAAAGACTGTAAGCGGTTTTTCTGTTCCAATTAAGTAGTGGCTCCATCCTTTAAATACTTTGAGGATTGCGAGAAGTTCTTTATCATAAATTTCATAATTGCGCTCCGCCAAGTTTAATTTTCTGGAATGGAAAGCTACTGGATGTAACCTTTTCTCAAAGTATTGAGAAAGGACGCAACCGAGTGCAAAATTACGAGCGTCGGTCTCCACCATAGTCTCCCTTTCTGGGAAAAGGTTATGTAGTATGGGGGCTGTGGTGAATCGGTGCTTAATCTCTTTGAAGGCCGTATCTTGTTCCAGTCCCCATTTGAAACTTTTTTGGATTTCCTTGTAATGTCTCGGTTATGGGTTTGCCAATACCCGTGAAACTTTTAATAAAGTGTCGGCAGCAGTTAGCGAATCCAATAAAAACTTGTACTTCTCTAACCGACTTAGGTGCTTTCTAAACCATTATGGACTCCATATTTCGAGTGGTCATAGACCTGTCTCTTATAAACATCTATACTTGGTTGAACAGTTACTTTCTTCAGTTCGCTTGCAGAATCTATAGTTTGAGACCTACCAGACATCTCGGAGACTTCAGTAGTTGCGATACAGTAAGAAGTCTATTCAACAACCTTGGCTAAAGCCTCCGGACTTTGATTCACTAGTTACCACCTTGGTACAAAATAAAGCCCATGAACTCTACGATTACCGCATCTCCCGAGAGGCGGTTATATTTTTTTACCTTCTGCAAGTTATCAAGATAGAAGGTATTACAGGACCAAGTAAGGGCAAGGCCCCTGGGAAAGGTTCCCAACAACGCACCAGGGATTCAAAAGGACAGTTCATGAAGACTGCAGCAAAAGAGCAAGTAGCCAGTAACGCAACTGCTTACCAGTTAACCAGAGATGCTGCTGAACAATCAGCGCTAGAATCATCACAAGAGCTACCAGAACCACCAACCACTACCTCTGGCGGGTACTCAGAATCCCTGAGAAAGCCTACAGGTACACAGGTACCTCCAGCACCAGTGAGCAGCGATCGCGATAGTTCTGATAGCAACCAAGGATCAGATGCAAGGGCTTCTGAGGCAGGTCCAGCGGGACCAGATGCCTCAGGACCAGGGATTCCCAGACCACCAACTCCAAGACCTAACCCAGTCATTACCGCTAAGCTCAATATCAAGGTACCTTCTCCTAGTAAGTTTACAGGTGAAGGAGAAGATTTCAAACTAGAAGCGCTTGATAGTTGGTATAACTCAGTCTAGTTATATCTACGCCTAAATGGATTATGGACTAGCAAGGCTAGAGGAGGAAACTATTGGATCCTCTATACTGAAAGGCAGGCTCAAGAAGCAGCTTTCTAAGCAGCTGAGCATTTCGGTGAAGACATGACCAGAGAAGACCTTGTTGGATTCCTGGGAGAAAGGTTCCAATCTTCAAAACAAAAAGATGATACCTACCGCAAGTTCCATGAAATCACGCAAGTGTATAATGGCAAGATACAGAGAATATTAACCATAGCAACCAATCTATTGATGTTCTGGTCATGACTACCTGCAAACACCATAAGCAATTATGCCTTCATTCAACAGTTCTTCAAGACCATGCACCCTAGACTACGACAAGAAGTGGAATTACAGTATGCAGAAACAGATACCGTTACAGAAGTTATACAAAATACAGAGAGCATGGATGCTATCCTAAAAAGCATGGGTGCTTATGGGAAGGAAAAATTCAAAAACCTGGCAAAAGAATTCACTTCCAAACAAGAAGGATGGAAGGACACACAGAAGACAAACAACAAGCCCTATGCCAAACCTAAGGAACGAAAGGAGAAAGGTCTTTGCTATACCTGCGCAGGTAAAGGACATCTAGCCAGAGATTGTCCCAGCAAAGATGATAAAGGCAAAGGCAAGGGCAAGGCTAAGGTGAAGAAAGAAGTCACCTCTAGCCGAGTGGAACAGGAACAACTAGCAGAAGAAGTGTTTATCAATGGCATGGAAGTAGAGGGAGAAGAGAAGGACATTCTCACAATGGCCGCTAGACCAATAAATGTCAAACCTCATGATGCTCTCGAAGGCATGATGCACATCAATAGCAAAGAAGCCAGAGTCCTCGTTGATACCAGATCATGTGGAGCAAATCTGATTAGCGCCACCTTACTGACCATGCACGGAATTCCGTGTCAAGAATTGAAGACACCAATCAGGATACACCTAGCCATGAAAGGATCACGATCTGAAGGTCATAAAGAATGTTCAGTCAACATATCAGCAGGAAAGCTGAGTACACCAGGAACTAGCATGTTGGTCAGCAACCTAGCAAAATACGATGCACTAATAGGAATGCCCTTTCTGGAACAACACCAAGCTCATATTGAATGTGGCAAATTAGCTATCCTATTTTCCGAACAGAATATTCGAAGTGTTTGCACACCCACTTGTGGCACGATCTGAGCAGCAGTGATTAGCACTGAAGATATCATGAACCAACACCTGGAAGTATTTCCTGAAGAAATACCGGAAGATTTACCACCTTTGAGGAAGATCAATCATAAGATAGATCTACAACTAGGCAAAGAGCAGCACTTGTTACCTACCTACTCAATACCAGAATGATAGGCAACAGACATGAGCATATGGCTAAGAGAAAAGAAGAAAGCCAGAATCATCGAATGACCAGCTGTTTCAGTAGCAGCGCCCATGTTTGCACAAGAGAAAAAGGAGAAGAAACGAATGAGGCCATTGGGGGACCTCATGGCCAGGAATGAGATTACAATTAAAGATGTTGAGACCATTCCAAACCAAATGATGATCCTGAATGCCCTAGCGAGGGCAAGATACTGCGGCAAAATTGATCTTACTGATGCTTATTTTCAAACAAGAGTAGAACCACAGGATGTGAGCAAGAATGCGTTCAAAACACCATTTGAATGTTTTGTCAGCCAGGTTATGCTACAAGGAGATATAGATACTCCAGAGACCTTCTTGCACATAATGTCTGATTTATTCGCTAACTACTTGGCACGCTTCATGTGCGTGTATATTGATGATATACTCATCTTTTCCGATACAGACTCTGAACATTTAAAACAGATATCCCTAATTTGTGACAAGCTAAAGGACGCCTGATTCTATGCAAGCGGGAAGAAATCAGAATTCTTCGCCACCAGTATAGAAGTGTTGGGCCATGTTATCAATGATCAATGACTCTTNCTAGTCTTTCGGCTTCTACTGGGGCGAATCGCTTGATCATATCATGTTCAAAGCGGGTCCATGTTGCCAGCTCTGGTTGCTGGGTTTCCCCTTGAAGTCCGTCCATAGCCTTCCGGTACCATGTGGTATAGGGAAGGACTATGTCTCCTTTCGTACGGCCGAGCGCATATATGACCCGTTTCCGGGCGTCATCCCAGATTCGCGGGTTTCTTTCGAAATAGTCGGTGCATTGCAAGATCCACACATATATATCTTGTGCAGGTCTGTCTTCGAAGAATGGGGGTGGCTTTGATGGTCGCTTAATGTTTAGCGCCATCGCGTTGGCAAGTGTCTCTGCCATTCCAGGATGTCCTGTTGTTTGTCCTCGCCCACCTCGGCTAGGACTTCCTCTCTGTCTTCCTCTCTCCTCATTACCCTCATCGTCATCGTCACTAGGATCCCCTGGGTTGCCTCCTTGGGCACCTGAGGGGGATGCATCAGCGGCTTCTCTGCCTTTTCCCTTTTCCCTACGTGTAGGTGGAGTATAGTACTCCCCGTTGTCTGTTTCTGGGACTGTGGGTAAAGGGGCTGGTCCAGCAGCTTCGGGACTTGGTGCGGCAGCCAACATTCTGTTTATTGACTGTGTCAATACTTTCAGGGTATTGTTAGTCTCGTTATTTTGCTGTTGCTGCTGGTCCTGAGATCGGCGGATTTCCGCCTGGTGGGTAGTCTGATCTAACCGCATTTGCCCTAGGGTACGGTTGACCTCTCTTTCACGAGTGACACTTTGCGCGCGGAATTCTACGAATTCCGCTCTCAGACTGAGGACCATTTGTTCCAGAGTCTGGTCTCGGGCAAGTGCTGCTTGGCTTTCTTCCCCGAGGGTTCCATGTAACCTCGTGGTTACTTCTTCATGTTCCTGTTGACGCCGTTCCTGAGCGTCAATCTTCTTTGCGACTTCTCGCAACATCTCTTCTTGTATTCCCTTGACTTCGCTTTCGACACCTGCCAGCTGCATCAACAAGATTGCAATATCGTTATCATGGACATCTTGCCCGCCGGCGATTTGCTGTTGGACCTTAATTAATTTTAAGGTATTGTCCTGGGTTGCCCCCTTCAAATGTTTGAAGGCGACGTTGGCTTGGTCGAGCGAGGTGTCTATATCCTGCCTTATTCGACCCAAGGTTATTCCAAGACGGGCAGCCAATCTGGCTAGGTTTGCAGCATGGTCTCCTCCTGGTTTAGGAGTAGTGGCCCTTGATATCCTATGCGTGCTTGCGACACTAGAGGATCGGTGAGAGGGTAAAGCTCGTCTCCGGAAAGCAGGTTCCTGAGGTGTCGAGTGGAAGGGACTATAGATGGCGGAATCATCCGCTTTATCCGTGGTATCTGGGCGGGTGTCCCTTGGTTCCCCCGCCATTATTCTCTTTCTTGGGTCCTGAGGTATCTCAGCCATTGTGATACTTTCCAGATAGGCTAACTGCTCTAATAACCCTGAATGAGTGATTACTGGTACTTCGTACCAGAGTTCTCGATATCCTAGAAAATGTTTCAGGAATCGTATGTAAGGTATCCAATGTTTGAGACACTCTAGGGGTGTAGGTATAAAAGGGTTCGTTTGGTCCGATTCTGGAGTCAAAACCTGAATCTCCTTTTTCTCGAGGTTTAGGATGTACTTATAGTACATACACGTGTGTCTTAGGCCCAGGCCGAGGGGATGTCTGGCCCCCGGACGACTGTGCCTGGGTTTTCCTTTTCCTTCTCTTCCGTCCTTAAAGAGCACTGGGTGCTCCAGTCGAGGAAATTTTCTGACACGGTCAAATTCCACTCAAAGTCTAAACCGTGCCAGGTACAATATATGCTAGTGAATTGATCCCTTGTTGGGATCCCGAAAGGTATTGTGAACCACGAGGGTTCTTGCGTATATTCTTCTTCGATTTCGAATAGTTCACTATCGAAGACTTCTTCAAATGTTTGAATATAGATAGGATAGGGAGGTGCTTCGAAAATGTGATCGAAGTCTGAGGTGAGGGTGGAGTTTGAAGTGAACTCGTAGTTCATATAGTGAGCCTTGGTAACAGGAGAACTATCAATATACTGTTAGGCGGACGCAAAACTCAAGTATATAACTGAGGGACGTAGGCCCGAAATCTTTGATTGGAGAATCTGTCGAGGAAGGCTCGTCTCGATAAAATAAGTAAGGTAAAGATTTAAAGCGTAAAACAATATTATATTGATAAGATCTCTTCTCCGTTGCTTGATGATGTCTGTAAAGCTCGGGAGGCACTTCGATATTTATATCCCGCGTCTGAGTGTTCGCGGACTACTTCTAACTACTATGCCTCCGAAGTACCACTCTGGTTTTAATACGCAAACGTCCAGAATCTTATAAGTGCGAACACCGTTTGACCCTGAAACTTATCACACCCTTTCGCAGACTCGGAATAGTATTCCTCCGTTGAGATGACTGCGCTATTTGTTATACCAAACAGCCGCCTCCAACTTAGATGTCCGCATAGACTTTTATATGACTTTAGTCTTGTTGACTATCGCCCAGTCGTCTCTTCGGTCATGAAGTGATCAGGTTCATGCCGGGCCACCTAGTGCCAATCGCAAGTCCGAGCCCAACGTGTCAACGTCTTAAGGGTCTCCGACTTATCTAGGTCTTCCATTCTGAGCGTGCTTCCCCTTGGTCCGCCGGCCTCCGTAGAGGGGTCCTATTGCTAGGACCAACCAACCTACAGCTGATCTCAGAAGGGTATGGGTGGATTCGGTATACCCCTAATAGCTTTTGCCGCTGGGATATCCTCTTGGAGTATTTCGCCGAAAACGTCCCGTCACTTACGGCCCATAGTTAGGAAGCCTAACTTTGAAGCCTACTAACTCAATGCGCCTCCGTTGGATTTCCTCCGTTCCACTTCCCAGATGTCGCCAAAGGTCCCCTCTCATATATCCTGCGAACAGCATGTGGTCGGACAGACGGCGGCGACGTAGATGGTGTTATGAAGTGGGCTTCATTGATGTGACATTTTAGTTATGGGACACAACTCTCGAAATCTCGCTAATGACGTGCGGGCCCCATAAGGGGGCCGGAGGGGGGTGTTGGTACTCCGGTAAATTGAGGGTCTGTGCGCAGTTACCCTACCGTGGGTCTGTGCACATGTCTCGGATTTCCATATGCCTAACAGTTCCCTATAAGATACGGATGTTACGAATATAAGCTTATACCTTTTGGGCTGGTCAACGCTCCAGCAACCTTCCAAGATATGATGAACCAAGTTCTTCAGGAATACCTTGATATTGGGGTCATATGTTACCTTGATGACATTCTCATTTATTCAAAAAATGAGAAGGAACATATTGAAGCTGTTAAAAGAGTTTTGCAAAGTCTATCGGACTTTCAATTAGCAGTATCGCTGAAAAAGTTGACTTTCCATGCCACGGAGGTAGAATTCCTTGGCTATATGGTAGCGGTCGATGGGGTGTCTATGAGCACCCAAAAGGTGGAATCCATAATGGTCTGTAAAGCACCTTAGTCGGTTAGAGAAGTACAAGTCTTTGTGGGGTTTGCTAACTTCTACCGACGATTTATAAAAAACTTCTCGGCTATTTGCAAACCAATAACCGAGACATTTCAAGGAAATCCTAAGTACTTTAAAGGGGGAATTGAACAGGACACTGCTTTCGAAGAGCTAAAGCACAGATTCACCACAGCCCCCATACTCCACCACGTTTTTCAAGAAAGAGAAACCGTGGTAGAAACCGACGCTAGCGATTTTGCACTCCCCTGCGTCCTTTATCAATACTTTGAGAAAAGGCTACATCCAGTAGCTTTCCATTCCAGAAAATTAAATTCGGTGGAGCGCAATTATGAGATTCATGATAAAGAACTTCTCGCAATCCTCGAAGCCTTTAAGGAATAGAGACACTACTTGATCGGGACAGAAAAACCGATTACAGTCTTTACCAACCATCAGAACCTACAATACTTCCTCACCTCAAAAGTCTGGAGTGGCCGTCAGATTCGATGGGCTCAGAAGTTGGTAGAATACAATT
This sequence comes from Tuber brumale, assembly GCA_014065205.1. Classification (NCBI taxonomy): domain Eukaryota; kingdom Fungi; phylum Ascomycota; class Pezizomycetes; order Pezizales; family Tuberaceae; genus Tuber; species Tuber brumale. The sequence continues at coordinate 35,954 of JACCEG010000684.1, read as the reverse complement.
TCCGTATTGTATACCGACCAGGCACGAAGGGCGGAAAGCCTGACGCATTAAGCAGACGGCCGGAGTACTGTCCTGAGGAGGGAGCTATGCATCGCGAACAGAAAATTTTAAAAGAAGAAAATTTCTTGGTGTCGCTAGTGGCGAGTGTAGGCGATGAAGGAGAAGACTGGGATGGAGATAAAGATTTGGATTGGGAACCTCGAAGAGGTGGAAAAGAACTCGTAATTAGGGTCAAAAGATTGAGCAAAAAGGCATACTTGCCGACAAAGGGCTCAAGAATGGCGGTAGGACATGACCTGTACACCATAGAGGGTGACATTGTCCTGAAATATAGACCGGCATTAATAAGGACGGGTATAGCGGTGGGGCTACCCAAGGAACTTATGGAAGAGTTGCTCCAAGAAGTAGATTAGCGGTCCGAAGCGGAATCTCTACCGGTGCAGGAGTAATCGATGCTGATTACACCGGTGAACTCAAAGTCGTACTTTTCAACCATAAAGATGTGGACTGCCAAATAAGAATGGGCGATCGCATAGCTCAACTAGTGGTAGAAAAGGTCAATACCTCGGATATGATGGAAGTCGACGACTTGGAAGAAACGGAGCGAGGAACCGCGGGATTTGGAAGCACCGATATAGCGACAAGATCCTTGATCGTCAAGGAATAGGAACCTAGCATTAGTTACCTACAGGCATTGGCTAAAGACAACGAACATTGGTACGATATTTCAGAAGTACCCGAAAAAGTTCTAATGTCAAATGCCATTATCCTGCAGAAAGGTATGAAGCAGTTCAACCCTGAATTCTTGAACGAGATACAGGCAGCTATTGGGACAGATGCAGTTTGGAGGCAATAGAGGGAAGAACTCATTAACCTACCAGACGAAGGAAAGGATTTTCCCCTAGATTGGACCTTAACTGACGATCTACTATATTATAAGCAAAGACTACTCGTACCAAACAGTCAGGCGCTATATACCAAGATTGCTGAAGGATGTCACGATGCAAAAGTTGCAGGACATTTTGGACAAGAAAAAACTTTGGAAATAATCATGAGAGACTTCTACTGGAAAGGACTTGCGGCATAGGTCAACGACTACGTACGATCCTGCGATGAATGCCAACATAACAAATTACCTAGACACGCTAAGTACGGATTATTGCAACCACTGCAAATACCCTACGCAGCATGGGCGTCCATCTCAGTGGACTTCATTCTCCAACTACAAGAGTCGCAAGGATGCACTCAGATAATGGTAGTAGTCGATCGATTTACGAAGATGGCACATTTCATAGGACTTCAGACCTCGGCTACAGCCAAGGATGTCGCAAACGCATTCCTGAAAGAAGTATGGAGGCTGCATGGCCTACCAACCGAAATCGTCTCGGATATAGACTTAAAGTTTGCAGGAGAATTTTGGGAATCCCTTTGCAAGGTGCTGGAAATTAAGTGAAGGATGTCAACAGCATACCACCCTCAGACTGACGGACAAACCGAATGTACCAACCAAGTGCTGTAAGGTTACCTTCGAAGTTTTGTCAATTACGATCAGGATGACTGGTATCAGCTACTACCGCTAGCTGAACATGCCTATAATAACTCCGCGACCAACGCTCACGGGATGTCGCCATTTTATGCGAACTACGGATTCCATCTACAGACAGAGTAGATGAAGGAGCGCGAAGCTCAAAATCCAGGAGCAACACTTTATGCGAACTGGATTAAGACAATACATAAACAAGCCAGAGGATCACTAGAAAAGACACGAGAAGGGATGTCGAAATATTATGACTGGAAAGCTCGACAACAGCCGGACTTCAAGATCGGGGACAAAGTAATGTTAAACGCAAAAAACATCCGCACCCGACAGAAATCCAAGAAGCTAAGTCCAAAGCTATACGGCCTGTTCCAAATTATGGAAAAACGCGGATCCAGAGCATTCAAGCTCAACATATCCGAGGAATAGGAACATTCATCCCGTATTCCATGTCGCACTATTGGAACCCTACCGCGAGTCAGTTCATGACAATCGCCAACAACCCCATAGAGAACTGAAGGATATTGACGGCGATCTGCAATGGGAGGTTGAAAAAATCCTAAGAAGCAAGATTTGTTCTTACAGGAGACGAGTACTTGGCCGCTATCAAGAGAAGTGGGAACTGTGGTACTTCGTTAAATGGCAAGGGTGTTCGGAAGATGAGAACACATGGGAGCCCGCCACCGGTATGGAAAATGCGGAGGAAGTTGTGGAGAATTTTCATAATGAAAATCTGGACATGCCAGTATCACGGCCACCCGGCCTAGGATGGGGATGGAACATTGGGATTTTGGTTGCATTTATTGGTTGTAGTTTCTTTGGTTGCTTAGTAGGATTTCCTTTGTATTATGATTGGAATCGGTTGCCGCGCAGCGGAGCCTGGTGGAACTTTATGGAAGGATCGCGGCTGTACGCGATGCCAAGAGTTTTCTTTTGTATTAGTGATCGCGGAGGATTTCCTATCTATATAAGGGGGTGTGCCCCCTTATATTTTATGTTCCTTACACAATCTGGTAATCTCCTTCGGACACCTGTACCTAGGAATTACACTCTCTTCTACTTCGCGTCCTCCTGAACCTCTGAACCCTGACCCTGAACCCCTGATCCCCGATCCTCGTGCAACCCGCTTCGGTTGTACCCCCATACCCAGACCTCGCCTCTGAACTCTTGCCTGTCCCTACTGTGATGTGCCTTGGGCTACCCGACTCTCAGACCCTGTCCATTACACAAGATTGCGTCTACCAGGACCCAACCCACACCAAACCATGGCCACCTCTCACCTCCCTGGCTCTATCACGGGCCCCCTCCGGGACCTTGGTGCCCTAGGGGATGAGGAGATCCTGGGTCTGACCAAGATCCAACTCCAGAACCAATTTTTAACTAGCCGGGACCTAGCTGTCCAACTCCTGAATGCGCCTGCTCCCCCTCCACGACAAGCCTCGCCTGCTCCCCCTGAACAGACTACCCATTACCAGCAGCTGCAACAACACTGCAACCTCCTGACCCAAGAACAAGATGAGGCCCGAACGAGCACCAAGGCCTCGAAGCACGACTCGTCATCATTGAAGCCAGCCTTACATAGGCCAACGCTACCATCACCTCCCTGAATACCGCCCTCGCTCTCATGCCTGTCCCCGGTACCGCAGCCCCCGCCGGTGGCAACAAACAAGTCTCTATCCCTGGCCCTGAACAATTCGACGGTGCCAGCGAAAAGCTTTGCCCCTTCATCACCCAACTTCGGATGAAACTCCAGGGTGACGCCCACCGGTTCACCGGTGAACAACACCGTCTCGGCTACACCCTGGGCCTACTCCGAGGACGTGCCTACCTGCAGATCCAACACCGTGTGTTGGCCGACCATATCGATTTCGAAAACGTGGATGCCCTTTTCGCGGAGTTAGAACAGGCCTTTGGTGATCCGAACAGGGTCCAGACAGCGGAACGCGCTCTGAGGACCCTCCAACAAAAGAACTGCCTCTTCGTGGAATACCTTGCCGACTTCCAACGCCTCGCAGTGGACACCCTCTGGAACGATGCCGCCAAGCGTACCTCCCTCTACCAGGGCCTCAGCACAGAGTTGAAAGATGCTCTGGTACACGTCTTCCCCATTCCCGAACTCTTCAACGACTACCTCTCCCTCCTCAAGCCACTTGACAACAATGTCCGTGCCCGCGCCACCGAAAAGAAAGGCTCCTCTTCGTCCTCTTGGGGGACCTCCTCCCCCACCGCACCCGCTATGGACTATTTGACTCTAATGTCATGCCCTTTGGCCTCACCAACGCCCCTGCCACCTTCCAGGCCTTTATCAACAAGGTCCTCCGCCAAGGATTAGACCGGTTCTGCACTGCTTACCTCAACGACATCCTGGTTTACAGCCAGACGGAAGAAAAACACGTCGAACATGTCTGCTGGGTACTCAAGGCCTTACAGGAGGCTGACCTCGAAGCCAAGCCGCAGAAATGTGAATTCCATGTTACCAATATGGAGTACCTGGGTTTTATTATCAGCCCAGAAGGTATCCGAATGGACAATGCCAAGGTAGAAACCATTACCGCTTGGCCCGTACCCGAGCGCGTGCATGAAGTCCACGCCTTCCTTGGTTTTGGAAATTTTTACCGACGTTTTATTCGTGCCTTCTCCCGCCTGGCACGCCCTCTCACGGCTCTCACTAAGAAGAATCAGCCCCTTATTTGGACCACGAGTGCCAACAAGCTTTCGAGCAGTTAAAGAAAGCTTTCACTTCGGCCCCTGTCCTGGCCCACTTCGATTTCCACAAGGAAGTGATTATCGAGACCGACGCTTCCGACTTTGTCTCTGCTGGTATCATGTCCCAAAAGGATGACACTGGACATCTCCATTCTGTTGCATTTTACTCTCGCAAGCACAGCCCGGCGGAATGCAACTATGACATTTACGACAAGGAACTCATGGCTGTTGTTCGGGCTTTCGAAGAATGGTGTTGCTACCTCCTGGGAAGACAGGTCACAATCCTCACAGACCACCTCAACCTCAAACACTTTACCACCAAGAGGCTATTAAACAACCGGCAAGCCCGGTGGTCCGAGTTCCTGTCCCAGTTCAACTACCAGATCGAGTACCAACCTGGGAAGTTGAATAGCAAAGCTGATGCCCTAACGCGTATGAAGAACGAGACCCCCAAAGAAGTGGAGGAATGGAGGAACCATAGAACCCAAGTGGTACCAAAGTCTCAGTCTCTGAGTTTGTTGGCGAACATTACGCTCCCCACTGGAGCGTCCCCCATTGACGAACTGTGGAAAGAGGCCTATAAAGCTGACAGGATTCCAATCCAGGTTCTCCGTGCCCTCGACAATGGTGACAGACACTCCCGTCTCCTGTCACTCAACGAATGCAAACGCGATGGGGACCAGCTGCTCTACTGTGACCGGATTTATGTGCCGCAACATGATGAACTACGTCTACGGCTGATACAGGAGTCTCATAATCAGCCTGCGGCGGGGCACCCAGGATGGGCTAAGACTCACGAACTCATGTCCCGACGCTACATTTGGCCTGGTATGAGACGGGATATAGGTCGCTTTGTGGCCAACTGCTATGTTTGCCAATGAGGTCGCACCACCCGGCACGCCCCCTTTGGCATCCTACGACCCCTGCCGATACCCGACCGCCCCTGGAAACACATCTCGATGGACTTTGTCACTGGCCTACCATGGAGTCAAGGGAATGACGCTATCCTAGTGGTGGTAGACCGAATGTCCAAAATGCGCCACCTCATCGCCTATCACACCACCATCGACGCCCCCACACTTGGCGACCTATACCTCTGCCACATCTGGAAACATCACGGCCTCCCGAAGACCATCACCTCCGATCGAGGTACTCAGTTCACAGCGGACTTCTAGAGACCTGTTTGTGAAAGGCTACAAGTGGAAAGGAAGATGTCGACCGCCTTCCACCCCCAAACAGACGGTCAGACTCAGCATATCAACGCTATCATGGAACAGTAGTTGAGGGCCTTTTGTCAACTACCAGCAGGATGACTGGTCCCTATGGCTCCCTATGGCCGAGTTCGCGTCCAACAATCACGCTTCTGAGTCGACTGGCGTATCCCCTTTCTTCACCAACTATGGTTACGACCCCCGTATGGACTTCTTGGACACCCCCGATGAGGACACAGAGGAACCAAATGCAGGAACGTTCGTGGAGCGTATCAAAGACATCCATGACCACCTGAGGACCGAGATCGCATTCGCCCAGGATCGGCAACAGGAATATGCCAATAAAGGGAGGCTCCCTGCCCCTCACTTCAGGGTGGGAGACTGTGTCTGGCTAAACTCCAAGAACGTCCGCACCAAACGACCCTCCCTGAAACTGGACAACAAACGTCTCGGCCCCTACCCTGTCCTCGCCCAGATTGGTACCCATGCTTACCGGTTAGACCTCCCCGTGTCTATGAGGATCCACAATGTGTTCCACGTCTCCCTCCTTGACCTTGCGTCCCAGGACCCTCTCCCCGGCCAAAAAACACCTCCCCCGCCACCTGTGGAGGTTGACGGAGAACAGGAATGGCACGTCGAGGAGGTTCTAGATGCCAAGTTTGTTGGGAACTGCCTGAGGTACCTCATTTGTTGGAAGGGATATCCTGAAGCCACCTGGGAGCCGGCAGATTCTGTCAACGCACTCCAGGCCTTGGAACGCTTCCACGAGCGCTACCCCCAGAAACCAGGACCCTTACCTGAGTAGACGCGCCTCAGCGGACTTCAGCGCCAGAGAGGGGGGCTAATGTCATGGCCACCCGGCCTAGTATGGGGATGGAACATTGGGACTTTTGGTTGCATTTATTGGTTGTGGTTTCTTTGGTTGATTAGTAGGATTTCCTTTGTATTATGATTGGGATCGGTTGCCACGCAGCGGAGCCTGGTGGAACTTTATGGAAGGATCGCGGCTGTACGCGATGCCAAGAGTTTTCTTTTGTATTAGTGATCGCGGAGGATTTCCTATCTATATAAGGGGGTGTGCCCCCTTATATTTTATGTTCCTTACACAATCTGGTAATCTCCTTCGGACACCTGTATCTAGGAATTACACTCTTTTCTACTTCGCGTCCTCCTGAACCTCTGAACCCTGACCCTGAACCCCTGACCCCCAATCCTCATGCAACCCGCTTCGGTTCTACCCCGATACCCAGACCTCGCCTCCGAACTCTTGCCTGTCCCTGCTGTGGTGTGCCTTGGGCTACCCGACTCTCAGACCCTGTCCGTTACAGCCAGGAAGGGCAGAAGTAAGATAGTGAGGAAAAGGTTTTCCTACTGTGGCCAAGTAAACGCGGGAGGTTTTTTACCCTGACCACACTGAGTCTTAAAATGTATTTAAAAGAAATTATAAAAAGGTTATAAAGGCATTCGAGGCGAAGCCTGGTAGGAGGAAGCTCATGTTAGGCATATGGAAATCCGAGACATGTGCACAGACCCACGGTAGGGTAACTGCACACAGACCCTTAATTTACCGGAGCCTACACCCCCCTCCGGCCCCCTTATGGGGCCCGCACGTCATTAGCGAGATTTCGAGAGTTGCATCCAATAACTAAAATATCACATCAATGAAGCCCACTTAATAACACCATATACTGTAGCTCAGTTGGTATGACTTTTGTATTGGTTTACAAGGTCAGGTGTTCAACTCCCTCTGAGGTCAAAGTTATTATTATAATTAATATACTTTGATACATGGAGTATGATAAAAAATACTTATTCTAGGCTGATGAGGGATCATCAAGCAACGGAGAAGAGATCTTATCAATATAATATTGTTTCACACTTTAAATCTTTACCTACTTTACTTCATCGAGACGAGCCTTCCTCGACAGATTCTCTAATCAAAGATTTCGGGCCTACGTCCCTCAGTTATATACTTGAGTTTGGCGTCCGCCTAACAACAAAAGAAGTATCGTCTACCCATTGCTGAGAACTGATACCGGTTAGGGATCGTAACAGTATGCATATTGTCAGTACATATATCATTGGTATACATATATGGTATAATGTGAAATGGCATAGTATATTGTAGTATAAAATACCGTATCACCGTATAATATGATTTGTTGTAAGATTATATATTATTATACCAGTATAATATTATATGTTGTATTATATTTGTGTTGAGAGAAAGAAAGAAAATAAGAGAAAGGAAAGCTATTTGAGCCAATCCTTTATATATCTACTTCAGTTAGTCAATCTTATCAATTAAAAGAAAAAATTAGGATAAAAATATGATGTACTATACTGCATTGTAGTAAAAGTTGTATTGTAGTATAATGTACTATGTTGTGTTGTAGTATAGTGTATTGTAGTATAGTAGGTTTAGAGAAGAGAGGAAGAAGAAAAGAAAAAGGAGGATGGTAAAAGTCATTTCTTTATAGTATACTCTAGCCAGCTATCTCTAGCTGCTGAGATCCTATATTAGGGTAATGGTATAGTCTGATATAGTGCAATTTGTTGTGGTGTGGTGTGGTGTGGTGTAAAGTGTTAAGTGAAGAAAAGAAGAAGAAATAGCTGAGAAAAGTAGCAGAAAGTCCCTCCTTTTATCTCCACTCCAGTCAGTCCACCAATCCTAACTACCAACTTCAGGTACTAGGGTAATACCAATCTACCACTAACCCTATAACAAAATTGCACTCACCATATTTACAATCCTCCAGCCAAATTTCTTTCTTCACCATTTGCCATAATACTAGTATGATAATAATATTATTATAATAGGATAAATTTTTATTATTATCAAAACCAACAGACCAAAAACAAATAAGCTGTCCCACAAATCACCTTAGTAGTCGACCCTACTACTACTACACAAAATATTTAAAAAATTTATGATGTTGCACCTATATAATATTATACAAGAAACATTTTCCCTCCTTTTACACTCAGTTCTTCATAACACCTAATGATGTAAATCTTGCCCGCCGGCAGCAAGCAAGCAGCATCACCAACAAAAAAAAAAACCAAATCAATTCCATCACACATCCATCCATCCATCCTCTTTCAGAAGTACTTTTCTTTCAAAAAAATGTACCGGAGGGGAGGGGGGGGGGAAGGGGGCATGATCAACACTTCTTGCACCAACACTCACTCACTCACACCCTGTAAAAAAAAAAATTCAAAAAAAAAAAACTCTCACCATATTGTCGCTAAACGTCGAGTGATATTCTATAAAGTCTTAGTACTTGATATCTATCATATATATATCGTTCTCCCTCCGGCAAGAGAAAGCGGGGTGTGCGGAGACGGACATAGAGGTTATGATGTATGATACAGCTTTAACGTAAGCTATGATATTATACCTATACAAGTCAAATCTCCACATATTATATATAATAATAGTACGATATATACCGAGTATCACTGATTAACTTCTCTGGATTCATTCCACCCGGTATGAAAAATTAAATAGAATAGAATACAAGATCTCCACGAAACGCGACCGGTAAATTCTCAAACTCCCAACTACACAGAAAAGTTTTTTATCAAAAGCGGTTGACCAATCCGATACAAAGTAGGTAGGTATGTAGGTAGGTAGGTAGGTATAATAGCTAGAGCACTCTCGTCGTCGTCCCTTTTGCAAAAAAAAAAAACTTACAGAACCGGTCACAGGAGTGGGTGGATTCCAGCCGACTACATCTATACATACATACATATATTTATTTATTTATTTATGATATATTATATAATATTATCAATCCCATGATGTTTATCCACTCCATCTCATCAGAGGTTAGACTAGAATTAGAGTCGTTGGTATGATAATCTACCGGGTTGGTAGTTGCAGTTCCATCGTCGAGATAAAAAAAAAGCGATATGAAATTCTTGTATACCCCTCCCCCCCCCCCCCCGAAAGGTGGGGGGGGAAGCAGCTCGGGCGGGACTATCGACTAGGTTTTTAAAAGTGGTTACGATGTAAAGTACCTTCCTCCGCGATATACTCCAGCTGGATATCGGTAATTTAGGTGGTATTGGTTGAGCTGAGATTAAAATTTAATTAGATTATACATACTACATAGACTAGCTAACACTCGTCAATTTATTTTGTTTCAAACCGAGCAATGTGCTCCTATCAAGGAGAGCGCTATGCTCGCATACATCAGCTTCCATCTCTTCAACCTACCAAAGACATGCTTTCCAACCAGAGGACAGTGAGTGAGTCGCGATGTGTAGTTAAGTTGCAAATGGCCAACCCAGCCAACGGTTGGAATACCCAGACGCTATGGGTCCTTGCGCGCCGGTTATCGTAGGAGTCACACTGGATGAGGCAATATCATATATCTTGGAAATCACGGATAGCACTCACAAATAGCATACAAGTGCAAGTCCCTCCTTGAGTAAAAACACCCATGTCTAGGAGCTCCAGAGGAGAACATGCGCTTGATACGAGTGAGATCCAATGCACTTCACATAAACCCATATCCAAGGAAAAATTCCACCACCGCAACGAAAAAGACCGCAAACCCCATCCGGCTAAAGAAACTAGGAAAAATAGCACTCAAGTCTCCCCGGATTGGGGTCCCGTTTCGGATTATTACTTTTTCAGTGACACGCTAAGGAAAACGCAACTCCAATCCGGCGACGACTTGAGCACACACAATGAAAAGACCAAATGACCGCAGGCCACACTTCCAACCTAAACTCCCACCTAGAAGAAACCGACCCAGTTCTACATTCACCCAATAAAACATATAATCATAAAAACAAAGGAGAGCAATAAACCCCACCAGTACAGTGGCCCGTGCTCACTCATGAATCCCCTTAAACCTCAGCAACAGCGGCAGCTCCGAATCCCAGTGGGAAACCAACAAGACAAACTTCTCCGTCATGGCACTGCATAGCCACGGAGCTCTATCCTCGCCGACCTTCCCTGAATTCGGGCGATCGAGAAAGCGGAACCTGGCTTCCTTCTTTTCAGGTGTGCGATAAGCCATCCCCGGAACAAAAAAATCCGAAGACGGAAAGCCGTCCTCGTCCCCTTCTCCATCCGGTGCAAAGTGGTGATTGTAGCAGCAGATCAAGCCGTTGTACTCATGGGCAAATTGGTCGGTGGGAATTTGCTTCCCGGAGGCCTCTAGGTTGAACGTATCCTCGTAGCAGTCACCAGTTCGAAGGTCAAAGACAAGTCTACTCGCCCTAGGCACCTTATTCGTGCATGCGCTCTGATTGTAGACTTCAAAGTCAAAGACAAAGTCGTAGCAGCCATTCCCGGAGTAGAGAGGCAACCCATCCCTCAGCTCCCAATTGTAGACCTTGCCCCCAGGCTGCGGTTCCAAAACCATTTCCTTTAACGCCACCGCCCCAGTTGAAAGATCTAACATGTGAACCACCCGCTTCTCAAGAGACCTCGATTCAGTGAGTGTCCAAACCCTCTTTCTCTCCGCATCAACCAGTAGCCTATGGATCCTAATATCCGAACCCGCGATATTCCAGAGCCATTCAATAGGCCCCCCTTCATACGTCTTGGAAGTTTCCTTCACCACATCGTGAACGACCAGGATCTTCAAGACCGATATAGCGACAAAATTCCCGTCCCCGTGGATACTATTAACACGCGCGTTGGGTAACTTGAAGCTATGCCATTCCATCGTTGACAAGTTCCAAGCGTAGCACACCCCCATAGAAGTAGCCACAACAACATGCGTAGGAAGCAATTGTACCAGCAGGACACGAGATCTATTCGGCAAGAACATGGGCTGAAAAACCTCGGTGATGGGAGATGTAGACAGGTCCACGACCTGAAGTTTAGTAAAATTATCAAACACGTATGCAAACTGCGACGTTCTATGACAGAAGGAGGTCATATTCATCGTAGTGGAATGCTCGAGCTCTTCAACGCTGTGAGACTCTCCATTGAGGAATGCCCATCGACGCGAAACCCTATTCTCGTAGTAGATCCTCCATGACTCTGGCTGTGCGGGGTTATCCTCCAGCGGTAAAAGCTTGTTGGATAGAAAGCGACAAACATCCTCCGATGTGAATATCTCATGGTAACGCTTCGACACGCGACGGATCCTGATGGTGTCAATGGGGTCAAGGTGCTGAATCACCTGGAAGGCGAGCTCAATCGAGAGTGCGCCAAGGACATCCATGAAGAATGAAGTCCGTTCCAGCAGAGTATGTATGTGATTCCAGTCAGAAGGATGGAACTTCTGTGCGAGTTTCGAGAGAAAGCCTCTTCGAGATGAAGGGGACGATCTTTCAAAGAGGTCGATGGCCAGTTGGGAATCTATGGAGGAAGAAGTCGACATGATGAGAGGAAGGAACGACAAACCTACTTGAGCATTATAATCACCTGTTTAAAAGGACCATGGAAGGTTCCCTGTCCGAGCTGAAAGCGGAAGGTCACGATGAGGCCTGAAGGATGATAATTGGATGGATTTCTTTTCTTTTCTTTGGGTTAGCGGTGACGTGCCGGTACAGTACCGGTACCGTAGTAACACCCCAATTGGACATGAGAAAATCGCCTGATTACGCCATCCGCAGCAAACCGCTTTGCTTCTAAAGGAACTTTAATGCTGAAAACAAAGAGCTCCTCTAGACTACAGTGCAGTAAGACAGGACTGTGCAAGTAGAGAGGCTCACACCCAAGGTTCGGTGCTCTCAACTGGGGAGCCTTGCCAATTTATTACGACAGAAAAGAAAAAGAAAAAAAAAGAAAATTTTCTCATTAGACTAATAATGCAAGAGAGATAACTCTCGTGCATAATAATTATTATCAAGAGGAAACATCAATCACCCGTCCCTCATGTCAACAAATCCCGAAAAACCCTAAACCATTACTTTGATGCACCCAAATCCCATTCCAACACAAACGGGAACGAAAGGGTCCAGCTAATCCCCAGTACAATTTTTCTCAGCAAGGCAAGTTAAAGTAGAAATCAAGAAATCAAGAAATGAGAAGCACAATCACAGCCAGACAGCCAAGCGTATCGGTCCCTTAAATCTCCGATACAATGTGAGCGTTCAAAGCCCTGTTGAAGGAGGGATCCATGTCATCCCCAAAGTCTGAGGAGCGGCCGAGGCCACTGCTAGGGCCTTCGCCGTTGCCGGCGGAAGCTTGGAGTGATTGCTGAAGGCTGGGATTTGAGGTGGGTAGGAAGATGACTTTGGCGTTTGCCGTCTTTGCCATTGCCTGCATCGCCTCGAGTTGACGGATCTGCATTGCTGGCGCGCTGGAAAGGATATCGGCAGCCTGGCGCATCAATTTGGCTATAGAATTGTCAGCAATCAATGACGGTCATAGCATCTTCCCAAGACCTCAGATGACTTACCGGACTCAACTTCTGCCCTGGCGGCAATGATCTTGCTCTCTCCGATACGCTTGCTCTGGGCGGCCATGGAGAGGGAATCCTGGAGCTCACGACTAAAGACAATATCCTTTATCAACATGCTTTCAACATGCACGCCCCAACCAGTCGCGACATCCTCGATTATCTCGGAAATGCTTTGGGCAAGCTCCTCCCTGCGCTCAATAACATCCTGCAAAACACGAGCGCCAACCACGTGTCGCAGGGTGGTCTGTGTGCGCTCAATAAGCGCCTGTCGCACATTCGAGATACCGAAAGTGGCTTTGTGCGGCGAGTCGATATTGTAGTAGATGACAGAGGTAAGGTGAACCGTGACGTTATCCTTCGTCATGCAGACCTGCTGAGGAACCTCGCAGAGTTGGATCTTCACGTCGACAGGAATGAGCTTCTCGGAAAGCGGGTTGATCTTGACGAGACCAGGGTCGACGGCACGATGAAATTTCCCAAACTTGGTAACGAGACCGACACTGCCTTGGTGGACTGGCTTGTAAGGATTCGGACAAACGATGCAACACGGAATGGCACCAAGAAATCCGATAACGGATCCCAAACCGCCAACTGATAAAACACGTCAGTGATGTGCCAAATCATGATTAGAATATCCGTGATGCGTACTCATCGACCCATACCATCCTGTAGTGGACGCATCGTTCGGATCCGCCTCAAGGACCTGCGCATACGACGGTTGCAAGTCGCTACGCTTGGCGGGTTGAACTGTAATCAAAGGAGATTCAGTGTTTGTCGACCTCACACCACCACTGGGTGCTGAATTGGAAGCGAGATAGCCCCCAGCACTAGACACAGCGCTCTCGCCGGCAGGGTTCTTAGTAACACTAGCTATATTATTACCGTCACTCATCGCTTCCGAACTGTTTCCTCTCGTGGTGGTAGGTGTGGATGTGGAGTGCGGGCACTTTGTGGAGAAGTATCTGTTTTGAAGTGAAACGAGAACAATAATAAATGTTGGCGAAGGCGATCAACTGGAGGGAGAAGGGTGGTGCACCTTATATGTAGCAGAGAGGGAAGATAGCGCACACAACGGCACCTAGGATACCGGTAATACTCGAGTAGAAAAGTAAATGCGGGGGACGGTGTGTGGTGGAGGGCAGAGGGGTAGTCTAAGGCAAACTGCAGTTGGCACCGGCAATGGAGCGATGAGTTAATAACAAAAACAGGCCACGATAGACTGTAAAAGATAATATGATGCCAGTGCCGGTAAGTAAGATAACCGGTAATAATCTACCCTTACCGGTATGATACTGTACGTAAAGGCAGCCGAGCCTCTCGCCACGTTAGCCCCAATTCCACCTTTCGGTTACGTAGCAGTATCATACAATTCCACAGTTGCTCGTACAGTACCGGTACTAAGGGTTAGTGGCGAGTTCAATTGATCCCAAGAAGCCCAAGAAGGCATAGAACAAGGCTCCAGAGCACAGCCGCAACCAACTTCTTCAAGCACTCTGAGCCCTTCAGCCACACAATCGTGCATCACCATCAACAACTTCCTCTGCCCATCACGAAGGGCTTGCCAGCGTAAGCGCACAAGTACCTCCCCCATGACCATAATATAATCACATTATGCCCCATCCGATCCGAAGAGGCTCCCTACCGGTATTCCCAAAAATTTCTCTACGGAATTCCCTCTACCCAAAACACCGGTACCACATAACTCCCTTGTAACATCCGTTCCATCCGCCCCAAAGCCCCTGCCCCAAAGCCCCATTTTCCGCTCGTCCACCTTAGGAAAGAATGGAAGCCAACCCTTGCACCCACCGGACAATCCTCACCTCGTATCACAATACGATACCCCAAACTGTCCAGGTGACAATCCTGTCAAAAATTTCGTCACGAGTGCTGACTCAACAAGGCAATAAAGAAACCAGAGGTATGTCCCATTAAGTTACTCCCGAAGCAGAAATACTGCATTTTTGGGAATGTCTCTTGGTGCTAAGCCTTACGGCGATATCTCCGTGTCAGTCTACTCGAGTATACTGGAGAATACGGTAGTTGCAAGTCAAGTCATGTCATAGGGAGGAAGGCATTGGCATCTGAGTACTGTGGCACTGTACTCGTACCGTACACGGCGCGGTGGATGGACGGCCGCGGTTCCGTCTATCGCTGGAAGGAAATTGATGGGGCGTGGAGGCACAACCGGCTGGCATACAGTAACTCATCGTACTAGGATCCGGGTGGACCCCTACCTATGAAGTCATTTTAAAGGTTCATTGTACTATTTTATACAGTAGTACGGTACTGGCACAGCACGCCTCAACCCAGTCTACTCGAGTACCTGTACAGCACTCGACACGCCAACAGCTTGGGGGCCGATATCTGGGTCTCTGGTCTCCTTTGACACCTCGGCCGCTATGAACATCGGCTTCCAACATGTCGGATTATTTTACCCCATCCTACGGGCAGGCGCCAAGACCCAAACCGCGAAACTGCAACACGACCTTGTGCATGGAAAAAGCGATTCCCTCTTCCGTGACGGATAACAAGTTCACCTAGCCCCGAACCTATTCCCAGAAGAGTCCCGGCAAAATTGATTCATTGATTCTTGAGGCGTCCCTAACACGCAAGGCATCATCGTATACTCGTAATGTCCTGACGTTTGTGAACGCAACTGGTATTGCATAAGGGCAAAAAATCGGAAAGGGAGCCTCAAGATTTTGGTGGTATGCAATAGCGGTCGTCTTCACAAACGTCAGGACATTAGTCGCCGTCACATTGTGACCCAATACCTCCAGCACCGACTTCCTCAACCTCAAGCCGCAGCAAGCCTTCCTTTTGTAAACTAGACTCTCCATAGTTCTAGGGCTTCTCCCCTCACCCTAATGCACCTGGAAGAGTACCAGTATAATTCATCACGTTCCACAGTACCAGTAGCTCACGACAAACCCATGTCCTCCCGGGAAAATACACCAGGAGATAGTAAAGCCATGCCAGGTTTCCTCTTATCACACACACATTCCCCCCCCTCTCTTCTCCGCCCATTCCATAGCAAAAGGCTGCACGCAACCTAATCACACCTCACCACACCTCCCCCACTTCCCCAAGCGCCACCTCCCATAAAGCTTCCAACTCTCGTATCACAAAGCCTATACGGTAGTACCTCCTGTCCTGTACTCGAGTATTGCATGGCACACGCGGTACCCCAGGTACCCATGATTCAGGTACGGTAACCCCCCCACCAATACCTACCCGTAACCTCGAAGCATTTTCAAATACAACCGTTATCGAATATCTATCACACCACCAAACCTGCCATTCCGCCCGGATCACAATAGCACCTTCTTGCCAAAAAGCACTTGGACTTTTTAACTCGCAAATGAAGTTCGTGAAGTGGTCGCAGCGCACAGTGCACCGAGAGAAGCACTGCCCCAAAATGTGCATTTACGATTCACTCCCCCCATCGGGCCCATCCAATCACCCTCCACCCACCCTCTCTGGACGTACCCACCAGGAGCATCCATCTCCTCCACCCTATCATACCCCTGCAGCGCAAGACACTAACTGATACCGAAATTCTTCCCAACCACCACCTCTAACGGGAAAGATCTGCCTACCGGACGGAGCAGCCCCCCATTCGAGGCCACCGAAGGTCCAGCAGAAAAGTGCACATATCATACAAGTACTTGCACTCGCGGATAAACAGCCCAGCCATTTATAGTCAGACAGCGACCCAGACAGAGCCTCCCCGATTCACACTCATATACCGGTATACCCTATACGCACCAAGCTATAATAAAAGCGAGACACCCACCCTACGATAATCCATGGTTATCATACCTTGCTAATGCAGAGCTCGTATAGCTACCGTATGACATACTAAATCATGAATTAGACTAAGAAAGGGAAAAAGAAAAAAAGGTGCTGTTAGAAGTGTACACTTTTCAGCCGCAGCGGAGAGGTGAATTGCGATCTATCTATCTCGCACCGCGAATATATATATACCAGTATCGTACCAGCCATGGGAGTCCTATGGTGGTGAAGCCGGGGGTGGGATGAGCTACGATACGGGGTCCACAGGTAAAGGCCTGGAAACCCGGCACCTTCGCTAATGATAAGCTATATATAAGTTACCCCTCTGGAATGGCCCGAAGAAAGAAAGAGAGCGAGCATAAACCGGGAGACTCCTGTCAACACGCCATTCATTCACCTACAGTAGAACCCATCGTATTATATCATACCCCTATTTACTGGAATAATCGAACCTTGTAGAGTACTATGTCGTTGGACTTTCCTCTCTCAGTAAGGTCGAAATTTTATTTTATTTTATTTTTCCTGGCGAGGAAGGGGATTTTTGACTTCATAGCGTACGGTTCAATTATTCAAGTTCTTCCGGTACGGGGTACTCGGGGGCGCAGGTGGTAGGCGGTCTTCTCAAGGCGCTGGCAAGGCGGGCAGGCGGGCAGGGAGACGGCAATGGCAGGAAGCCGAATCGAGTGACGTCTTATGAGATACCGCGAGCCGGGTTACTCATTTGCTGAACCATGGGCAGGGTCATTGCAATCCTTGGTAGACCAATACAAGTAACAAGTGCTGCACCAGCTCCGGTCTGGTTGGTACTGGTAGGGGATTTGAGGCTAGACTAATGGATTTTTTGCCGGAGAAGTGCCAGTAACCTACTTAAGGGGTAGGCATTCTGTAAGTGAGGTGATTTCAGCCGTTTTACTGGCCAAAATTTGGTGAGTGTAAATAGAGTATGATACCAGTACTGTATGATTTTTTTTTCTTCGATACTCCTGAAAACTGCTACAGTGGCTCCGCAATATATCATACGGGGGTTCCTCTCTCAGCGGCCCGAGTGGCCTACGAGTCAATCGCACCCTCTTCCCTTCACCTGTCCCCAACTCCAGGCACCGCGACGGTTTGGTGGTAGCGGTTCCGCCCGGTACCCCGCCACCAATCACCCAGCAAATCACCCACGAAACAAAAATGCTCCCAAGGCCCCGCTGTGCTCGAGTACCTGAGCACCCGAGCACTATACCGAGCGCTTGATATCAGAGAATCTCACTATGACCTTTCCCAAACCTCCAGGGTCTCTATTAACGGTAGTTCCAGCGATTTCATCAAGTTACTGCGATACCGTAGCTTCTGGCAAACCCCAACCATCCGGGAAAATATAGACATTTTACCCAAACCACCCGATGCCCCATCCCCTCTTCCCACCTCCGCCTCCCCACCCTTTTCCCCTCTAGTCTATACTACTCCGTTCTGTCACCTCACCCCACTCTTCGCCCTTCCTTTTCCTCCTCTTCCCACCGCTCCCGACCTCCGTGAGCGAGGGGAACAGGCGGGCAGACAGAATGAGCGAACCGGTTCCAGAAGTACTTACCATCGGGGAAATATATCCTCCGGAATCAGGAGCCGCTCAGAAGCAACGATGGGAGCACCTTCTGGCAAAGTTTGAAGAGAGGTATGGCGCTCCGGCGGACTACGTCGCCAGAAGTCCTGGGAGGGTGAACATCATCGGAGAAGTAAAAACCCTCCTCCCCCCCCCCGAATATCCAAATACTGATAAAAATACCCAGCACATCGATTACATGCTCTTCTCTGTCCTCCCCATGGCTATAAACTCCGACTTTCTCCTCGCAGTGCGCGCAATTCCAAATACCAATACCATCAAGATTGCCAACGTCTTGGAGAGATACCCCCACCGCGAATTCCAGGTTCCCGCAGAGGGCGAGCTGGAAATTGACTCTACGCAGTTGGAATGGAGTAATTACTTCAGATCCGGGCTCCGTGGAGCTCTCGAGCTGCTCCGGAGGAAGGGACTCTCACCGAAAAACGTCGGGATGGAGATCCTTGCTGATGGAAATGTCCCTCCGGGAGCTGGGCTTAGTAGTAGTGCCGCTTTCACTTGCGCTAGTGCTTTGGCGTCCCTGACGGCGATGGGGGATGGGACGGTTGACAAGAAGGAACTTGTTAATTTGGCGGTGGTGTCGGAGAGATATGTTGGGGTCAATTCTGGGGGGCGAGTGCTCTGCTCGGTCTCTCCTTAGAGGTTTGGAGAAGGCAGCTAATGACAGTTTGGTGATGGCGGACAGAATGGATCAATCGGCCTCCGTTCTCGGAGACCAAAGCAGCGCATTATACATCTCTTTCCATCCAACCCTCGACGCAACACCCGTAGCATTCCCGGAGACTACCCCAGAGCTCACCTTCATCATTGCCGACACACTTGTCGCGGCAGACAAGCACACCACAGGGCGGACAAACTACAACCTCAGAGTAGTAGAGTGCACCCTCGCAGCGCAGATCCTAGCCAAGAAACTGAGCCTAGGCCAACTCCCGGAAGATGCCGGGCCACTGGGTAGCTCCTTTAAAGGACTCATGGACAAGTACTTTCTCGGAAAAGACCTCCCACTTGACAAGAAACTGGAGAAACTCATGGAATTCACGAGACAACACCTAGACAAAGAAGAAGGCTATACAAGGGAAGAAATGGCCGAAACATTGGATCTAACTGTGGGAGAATTAGTCCAACGCTGCATGGTCAAATTCCCCGGTAAGCTTCCCCTCCTCCCCACGATTACCCAGCTAACAAACCCTCTAGTCCTCGCAAGCCACTTCCAACTCGGCCCCCGCGCCCTGCACGTCCTACAAGAAGCCCACCGCGTCGTGACCTTTAAAGCCCTCCTTGACTACTCCACTGCCTCTCCACCCGACCCCACAGATACCAAAATACCAATCCAACTCGGCGCCATAATGAACGAATCCCACGACTCCTGTAAGAACTTGTACAACTGCTCATGCCCCGAACTCGACACGCTGTGCGAGATCGCGCGCTCAGCGGGCTCGTACGGATCCCGTCTTACCGGCGCCGGCTGGGGTGGCTGCAGTGTGCACCTTGTCCCGCAGGATAAAGTCCACGCGGTGAAGGAGGCTTGGAGGAGGGAGTATTACGAGAAGAAGTTCCGGGGGATCTCCAGGGAGAAGGTCGAGAATGCGATCGTAGTCAGCAAGCCCGGGTCCGGGGCGGCTTTGTTTTGGGTGAGGAAGTGAGAGAGTAAGGGATTCTGGAGGTTTAGAATGTTATGTAATAATATTATCCACTCTTCTTCACTTTTCGGGGCTTTGGCGGGTTGCTGAGCGGTCTAACCTATAGTTTTCACAAGCAACTCCCCCACCCACCATTACTTAGCCTGTCCACCTCCACCCAACAACTAAAAGGAAAACAACCCAGGTCCCAGAACGAGTGACACCCCATGACCCACCCCCATCACATTCACCAGAACCAGAGGAAAAACCCAAGCCGAGCAAATCCCTTCCTCCAAGTATTAGCAGGACAAAGCGTCAATTGGAAACCATTGCGTGCGCGCTATTCAGTTTTGATTCCAGTCTGATGGTCGCGGTTTTTTTCTTTTTTCCCCATCATACGGGTGGCTTGTTTCACTTTTTTGTTTAGGGATACAAATCTGCTTTTTTTTTTTTTTTCTTTCTTTCTTTCTTTCTTTCTTCTTTCCTTCCTTTTTCTAAAGTCCTCTGATATTGGGTTATGGTGATGGTGATGATAATAATAATAATAATAAATTGAAACCCCAGAAAGAAGGAAAGGGAGAAGGAAAGAAGGAAAGAAATAAAAAAGAAGAAAAATGTTGTGGTATATGATATTCCCATTTTACAAGGACTTTTCATTCCAATTCAGCGTCTTGCCTTACTGTATCCAATACTACCGCACCGGTACTGTATCCCTATCCATCCATCCAAAGTAAAAATAAAAAAGTATAAAAATAAAAATAAAAAAGAGGTCTCAAGCACAGAATTGAAGAAAAGAGAAAGACTAAAAAAAAAAAAACCACTAACTTTACTACTTCATGAACGGAAACAAAAATGAAAACAAGAAAAAAGGAAAAGGAAAAGCAAGCAAAACACCACTCTTTATTCATTACTCATCCTCCCATCCCGAAACTCCACTCCCACCTCCACCACCTCCGCCATTCCTCGTCGGCCCATTCGAAAAGTCTAGTTTTGTAAGGTACTCTGGGGGAACCGAAGGTTGATACTTTTTTTCCCTCTCACGATTCATCCCGCCTAACCCAGCGCCATAGGATATCAGCATATCTGTGTTCGTGGGTAACGAGAATGGCAGCATGAGGCCTGGGTCTAGTAGTAAATTCTCCTCTGGAGCGTCCTCTTCGTCCTCGTTTATCACTATGGTAGGGTTGCTATTCTGTGGGGGTGATGGTGGGAGTTGGTTTTGGCCCAGTGTGTTGTTGCCGGCGACCGGGGATATGGGGGTGTTACCCGCCGAATTCCCCTTCTTAGGTGTGGTGGAAAGGGATTTGGCCCGGTTGTGGCTCTTGTCATAATTCCTCATCCTGAGTCCGACTAGATACTTCATTCCCTCTCTGGAAAGTCCCTTCTCGCCAACTTCTGGTCTGTAATTCTTCGTCGAGTGGAAGAGTTGTTCGGGGTTTAAGTGCGTGAGCTGGCTAATTGTTGATTTTAAAGCGTCAAAGTCCTCGCCCAGGGAACTGAAGCATTGGAGCCACTGCAGGAGTTGGATGACGGGTACTAGGTGGCGCCTTGCTGCATCAGCCACGTTCTCGCCGCTAGTTGTGAGTGCTCCGCTCTCATAGTGCTCTGGTTGGCGATTGTTTGTCCGTGCCCAGTCTTCTAGTATTGAGACATTAAGGCGGATTTGCATTGCTTTTGTCCGAGCGAGGTATTTCCGATTAGACATGATGCGATTGAAGAGCTCTGCACCGATCCAGTAGAATAATTGGCTCAGAACTTGTGAAATAATTACTGAGTGGATGTCATACAGATCCAGAACAAACAATGTAGAAGATAGCAGGGAGGTGATATTGCGGGGAGCTGGCTTTGCCCGCTGCTTTGGAGATGGTGGTCGGTACCGCTTCTCAAGCATTGAAGGTTCAGGTGATTTCCGCTTGGTCTTGAACAGCCGCCATTCATTCTGAAAATGGACATCCTCAAACCCTGGGATAGTCTCATGATCTAGCATTGCCTGGTCCATCACTCTATCCATCCGTCTCTCAGCATCCCGCAATATGAGTATAAATATCTCGTTTATCAACTCTGAGAGATGCTGCTGGAACTCAATTGTGGCACCCACCAGGCCAGTATCCTTCTTCAGATAATGAAGTAAAAGATTTGCATTGGAAATCCAAAACGCAAGAATGGTCATATCCAGTTGATGCATTTCTACCACATTATTAATCTTATCCATTGCAGACAAGAGAAGCCGGGACAAGAGTTCAGGTGAGCTATGGTAATGCGCATACCGAGCGCTAAGAAACAGAACATTTGCAGGAATAGGCTTCTGACTCGGTGACCGCTGTGGTAACATATTGGTTATGACAACATCCAGCATCCGGTTCAATTCGTGCTCTTGGAAGACAAACATCTGATCGTTCAGACACTTATCCCACACAAAGTCCTGGAGTTCATCACCCTCCTCATCCCCAGGCGACTGTCCATGGGTTAGCCCAAATCCGCTAAACGACCCAAATCCTCCAGGGATTACCCCTGATCTCACCTCAGGCCGCTCGTCAAGCCCTAAGCTTGAGAGATCCACTTCCAGATTGATTGCACTCTCCATCATCATCCTTCGCTTCATCTCATTCTCCGCCATTTCCTCCTCGAACCTCTCCTGAGCCAAGCCGTTGTCGTAAAAGTCATCACTAACACCTGCCGTGCCAATGTACCCACTCCGATGCAGATAGTCAGATATCTCACTGTTAGGTGACACAAAGTCAAACGCTCTTCTACCCGAAGAGCTCCGAATTTCCGGTGATGCTCCATGATCTAACAGCAGTTTTGCTATCCCTTTATGCCGGTTCGTCATAGCCCACATCAATGCACTCCACTGGTGTCTATCCTGTTGGTCAACATTGGCTCCCGCATCTAACAGAGCGGAAACAACGTCCTCATGTCCCTATTCCAAAAAAAAAAAAGGAAAAAAAAAGAATCAGCCCTCATCCTCTTTGCACGCGCCGGAGGCAAAACGCGAAACGTACGAAGCAGCTTGCATATATCAGCGGGCTTGTCCCTTCCTCATCCGGGGCATTAACGTCCACATAACCCTTCCCTTCACCTTCTAATATTCTCCGTATCCGAGCCTCATCTCCGCTACTGGCAGCCATGTTGAGCGCTTTCTGTAGTGACTCTCTCTTCTCCTCTTCCGAAAGATTTGGGTTACGAACGATGTCGTCCTCGTCCCCCAGACCCGACCCACCCATCCGGAATGCCTCCTGAGCAGCCAACATAGAAACAAGCCTACTATCACTATCCGTGATACCCTTCACCAACTCGTCGTCATCGTCATCGCCATCACGGTAATCCGGGTCGAGATTGAAATTTAACCGGGCGGGGACGGGTGCGGTTATGAATTGAGCTTCGCCTGTTGACCAGAATTCAGGCATTGAGCCACAGTTAGCTTCCTCGTCCCAGGTAAACTGAATTTGAACATGAATCCCAATTTCTGAAGGGGAGGGAACCGAATCAGGAGCTAGGTGAGGATGAACGACGAAAAGATGCCCTCTGTGGGGTCAAGGCACCACCGGGGCAGTGGTAGAAGCAGACGATAAGATTATCAAAGACATCAAGAGAGGGGCTGGCCAGCCACTGTACCTTGCCAGGCATCGTAAACTTCAGTTTCGGTAGCGAGAGGTGGAGACCTCCGTCGATCGTTAAGAGATCTGGGAAGATCTGGGGGCAGAACGCGAGGCCGTACAGTGCCGACATCGAAACCGTTGTCGTCGTAAGGATCCCCCAAATCCATCTGGCAGAAGTAAACGGAGAAACTTGTTGCTAATTCGACAGCTTTATTGGGGGTATGTGGTGAGGGTTGAAGGGATATGATAGGCAGGTGGACGAGCTTCACCTTCGCTTCCTCCCTTCTTTATGGTTGATACTCTGCGGAATAATGATGCAGCGGGTCCCTCTCGTGCCCGAGCTGCCAAGACAACCACTTTTTATTTTATTTTATTTTTTAGCTCCGCCCCATCGGTTGTCCTCATACAGCTCCCCTCCCTTTCCCGTAGAATACTTCTGACCGATGCAAGACTATCCCGATGCAACGGAATATTCTATTAACCTTCCGTTTCGTTACTTGAATTGAAGAGAAATTCAAAAATTACTTTGCCTACACATAAATACCACACAATACCATACTTGTGCAAACCCTCACTTCACACCTTTGCCTGACATGCCGCATGCGTTATGTTCAAGTTTAACTAAATTTAACCCCAATCGCTCCATAGAATTGGGAACAAAGTGGTCAAAGCAACCCCGGTCCCACCAAAAATGAACACGAAAGGAATTCGCACACACGCTCTCCCCATCTAAACCTCCCAGCCTTAGGCCCCCCCCCCATTCCTCACCTGGATACCATACTCGAGTAATTTGGGCTTGTCCAAAATACCTCTATAGCAGCCAAATAAAGCTTGGCCTAATTGGCGAGTGAGAGTAAACCTCTTCAGGAAACTCTTTCCCGCAAAAATGCAAAAA
Organism: Tuber brumale; assembly: GCA_014065205.1. Taxonomy (NCBI): domain Eukaryota; kingdom Fungi; phylum Ascomycota; class Pezizomycetes; order Pezizales; family Tuberaceae; genus Tuber; species Tuber brumale. The sequence goes on along the minus strand of JACCEG010000684.1, from coordinate 11,613 downwards.
CCTTGGTATGTACTTGTAGGAAAAAAGCATGCTGTGGCAAATTATTGCCAGAATCACACTCTCTGGGGGAACTTTCTTGCAAATCCTGCTCGCTTACTGAGCCACACCTTATTTGACTACTCTAGCGGCATTTCGGATAAGCCCAAATTATACGGGTACATACATTATCTTCCTGATGCTCCCCTAGTTTTTTTTTTGTTTACTGTAACCACCCAAATACATTCAACATTCACACCATACAATGTTGCACCAAACATATGAAGAATCTACCGACAAGGCAGCAAAATCCCGAGCATAGCACCACCGCAACCATAGCTCGTATTCTAAAATGCACACCTATCCCTAACCCATCATATAGCCCTCACACACACCAACATCTCAGCTATGCGGTTCCGCAAGCACAAGAAGGGCCAAGACAAATTGCCCATGCCATTTCACTCTATCAGTCACGCTTGATAGAGCGATACTTAGACTACCGTACTCACCCATTTACCTTACTATGCTCATGCACTAGGAGTGCTTAAGCTCTTTCCCACTCCGGCTTTCTCTGCGTCGGGGATGAGATGTTGTGATCTGCCGAGAAAGCAGGCCGAGCGGCCGTCCGCCCCTCCCAGCGGGTAGGCACTGCGTATACTGTACCAAGTTCTTGACGTTCTCACTATGCACTGAATACCGGTATTGTATGGTGGTGGGTGAGTAAGCTTTTTGGTGTTTCACTTGGTGAGGATGATATAATACCGATATGATATGATAATGCCCTGTGATGTACCGGTATTAGTTAAGTGTAAGTGAGGTGAAACAGGTGTGATTGGCTCGTACAGTAGGCCACTTTGCCCATTCAGAGAGCGACATATCCTAGGAAGCCACTGTGGCAGCATGAGTACCGTAGAGAGTTTCCCCCCCCCCCCCCCCCCCAAAAAAAAAAAAAGAGAAAGCCAAGATTGGCCCTCCGTCTGGTTACACTCACCAAGTTTTTTGTCAGCGAAAACCGAAATCCCCTGGTAGTGTACGAGTGGCGGTGCTAAGTTGGATGCTTTTTGTAATCGTTGTCTTCGAAGCGGTATCGTGAACCACAGCGGTTGAAATATATGGTCATATCGTATGATTGGGTGGCGGTGCAATGTTTCTAGCATGACATGTCCTGGATGACCAATACCCGCTGTTCACTACAGTAGACTTTGTTTCGTTCGATGTATGAAGGCTTGCTAGGTGGTTTTGGACGAGCGATGGGTTGTTATCGCGGGTTCTGATTTTCCCTTTTATTCTCTCTCTCTCTCTCTCTCTCCATAAACTTGGTCGGTTCCGGATAAAATTTCTACCCTTGGCACTGGGAATAACAATCCGAGATGCAATACCGGTACCGGTATATCATACCAATGGATGACCTCCTATTAAGGTTTAGAACAAAAAAATTTCCAAATTCCGACTGGCCACATCCTTCATCTAAAGGCCACTACTAAAAATTTCCCGAATGAGCCCTGTCCCCGAACATTTCATGAAACATTATCAATCACATCCTTGCGGAACGTAAATATCACACTTACAGTGTTTTTGTTAGATAAAATTTACAAATTCATGCCTGCGCGAAGTCACCCAATAGATAAGTGGTAATACAGTCAATTCATTTCTCTCCATTCTCAAAAAAAAAAAAAAAACCCTGTACCCACTTCGGACCACCTGAGCATGTACCGCAGTCTACTTACCGTAGGTGAACGAGCAGTCCATCATGCCACTCTTGCAGTGGAGGAATTTAAGTATAGAAATTTAAGATTTGGCCATGTCGGTCCCTGGGGTGAGACTTGGTACTGACTCTGTGTACTGTGCTCCACTGTAGAACCTTAATTGAGTGCCACCGCGGGCATCTCGGTTCAAATGCCGCGGATCATGTATTGGCGAAGTAGCCAGGTTCGCCCCTTCCGCCCCTGCTCTCCAGTCCTCCCGGAAAGCCAGCCCGCCAAACACACCAGATATGCCTTTCCGAGTGACAACGCGTGAACCCTTCTTTCTATCCATCCCTCCACACCCACCACCAACAGCAGACATACTCGAGCACTGTCAGAAACAAAGGTAGCGCTCGTCAACAAGAACAGTTCAAAAACCCATCAGACCGTTCATTCATGTGTGGATGTGGCACGATGCACGAATGAGATTGCTAGGGGCGTGAGTCAATCAAGTCACAGGTTCTTACTCTGGACTACTCGTATGCATTATTTTTTTCCCTCTGATATCTCTTTGCCACTGTTCCCCCTTCCGGGTAGACATCGACGGAAGGGGAGTGTGAAAGGGGGCATGTTGATTGAAGTTATGTTGATGCGATTGCGTGGGTTCCGGCTCTTGTGGAAGGAGGATTACGGTATCATATGAAATTTTTACCACCCAGAGCTACTTCTTTTCCCAGGGGGGATATCCCGGACTTTACATAGATTTATGGCGCAAAGCGGGGACAGAATAGAATAGGATAGAATAGAATGAAAATAAAAAAGAAATAAAATGGTTTGTTTTCTTGCTCTCACGGCAAGTTAATAGATACGATACTGCACCCCCCCCCCCCCTCTGCCTTTTCCATGGGTGTCAATACGGTGTCCATGGATAAAGGGAAAAGGGGAGAAAAGAGAGAGATGAGAGTAGGCGACCAACTACCGTTAACGTTTAACGGGGAGGGGAGGAAAAGGGAAAGGGTACGGTATCTCCTCCTGTGCTTTGAGCTGTCAAGACGCCAAGCGAGCGATCGTTTGGGAAAAGTTTTTGCTTTAAGGGGCCCAATCAACGCAAGTTTGGCCCCAAGTGGAATGAAAGGCCATGCGAGGAATACCCAAGCAGGATAAAGGGTTGTCTTCCCAGTGGAAATTGCGCTGCGGGTGAAGAATCGAGATCGGTCAGCAAGTAGAAGGGTCATCCCGAAAGAGGGTTCCCAGGGAAGGGATGGATTGGAGAGATGCATGGATGGGCGGATGGATGGGGGCGGATGGAGGGGTGTGCTGTATGGGTGGATGATAGGTGATGGATGCACTGGCACAGGCACAACATCAATGACCACCGTACGAGTAGGAAGGTAGCCAAGCAAGTGCGGTAACCAGGTGGAAGAAATACCGGTAGCCACAAGAAATAAAGTACCGCTTCGTCAAAGATGTATACCGGTAATGGGTATGATACCGGTATTCGAGCATACCAGCGGAGGGCAGGTAGAAGGAGGGGGGGGGGGGCAAGCCTTATTATTATTATGGTGCCTTGCATTTCCTCTTGTTTCTCCCTTGCTGTTGTTCTACTTCTTCCGCTCTTGCCCCTCACCGTCGTCTGGTTTTCGCTTTCGCCCTCATTGTTGTGATACTGACGACGGCTACGAGGCTCTAGTACTATTGGTGGAGAGGTTGTGGACCGCGTATCATAGGGCACCCAAGTGTGTATTCTTCATACCTACGCCAACCTACGGCACCTGTACCGGTACTTGACCCCCCATCCATCTTCTCCTTCCTTCCTCCCCCTTAGTGGTAAGAGATACGGATAGCGTGTTTCTCATTAGATTTTGCATCCAAATAAAGAAATTTCATTACTTTCGTCTGACAGCTTCCTAGTATTCAGCGCATCCTATTTCTCCCCGGGGGAGCGAACCAACAGGAAGATCAACTTTGTGGGCGAACCAACGAAACCCCCGTAACTGGAGCTGCAGCCTTCAGTTGGCAAGCCACAACATCACCGAGCGTCGCTGCTCTCCCTTCCTTTCTTCTTTCAAGGCAACGCACACACTCTCTTCCACCAACCGCAGCTTTTCATCTTTATATTTCGCCACTGTTTCTACTTTCATTACCGGGACGCTCGGCGATACCCATCCCTTTTAAATTGAGGATCTCGCCTGGCTTCGGTGGACCAATTACACTCAATCTGCTGGTATTACACCGGGATCATCTTCGGAAATAAAATACTAAATTTAGAAAGAACCATAAAATAATAATATATACACCGCTCTAGGAAAAAAAGGGGACAAGAAGGTCAATTTCATCAAGAACCTATTCTACTAGCCAGAAAAAAGAAAGAAAAAGCTATGGGCGGCGATTCATCGCCCCACAAAGCCCCTCCTCATCCGCCCGCACCGACACCGCTGGTCTTACCTCAGAATGCGGCGATGACCTCGATAACGACTCGCCCTCAATCTCAACCTATTCCTATACCGACCATGAGGCCAGACCCTATACCACCAACTCCCACGGATGCAACGAGCACTCAACAACAATCTTTAATGTACCACCTGAGGGCTCGCTCGTCAGAGTCCTTCTGTCAACGTGATACTGCCCGTGCATCCGCTTTTTCAATGCCACCTGACCCGGCCTTCCACCGCGTGCGAATTAATAGTACCCCCTCAGCAGCACTGCAGCCGAAGTCTTCACCGACGCCTTCAAGACCTTACGGAGGTCCAGCGTCAATAACAGATGCGAAATCTGTTCGGAGTTTGGCGGGGGCATCAACGATATCGCCTGAGGATGAGGTTCTTAGTTTGAAGGTTCGCTCGCTGTACGATTCTGGAGTAGGATTAGGGGGGAGTGATGCCGAGAGTCTGTTTTCGAAACGGGTATCGAGTATCTTGGAAGAAGGTGGGAAAGGGGGAAGTAAGGTTACGCGGAATAGCCATGTGGCAAGGAATTCCCAATCTGGCGATGAGGCTGAAGGGAGGATTAGTTTGGCTGTGGATAAGATCGAGAGCCCATTGCTTGGTAAGGTAGGGGAACCGGATGGTGGTCCGACAGAAGAAGAGGTCAAGCAAAGTGTCGATAGACCGAATGGTCTAGAAGTTACATCCATGGAGAGGAGCGAATTTCTTTTGGCTGGAGGAACAGAGGACTGGGAGGATCTTAACGGGGGAGACGTGGACCGGTTTGTTTAGCTCTTTCTTTTCAAAGTCCTTTTCTTCTTTCCTCTCATCACCCTCTTCCGGTTACCCGTACCAGTGTTTTTGCAAAAGCGCTGGGGGGACGTCCTATGTTTCCTCGGACGTTTTCGAGACGTTGCACTGTTTTTGCTTTTTCCTTCAGCTCATCCCCGGTCTTGGGCTCTCACTCGGAACTTCTTGTCACACATCACGTGATATAGAAACCAGAAACTAACCCACGGTGTGAATACTAAAGGTACGGCTTCATCGATCAGACGTACGCACCGTCTACACCGAACCCGGCCTTCCCTTCACCAAACCCTCAGACAAGATCTCCAGCTTTCGTCCCCCCAAAGCGTATCTCCACAGCACTACACCTGCACTCGACGGCCCCTCAAAAGCGGGCCCACCACTTACAAATCAAGCTCTCCCCCTTTGCATCATCTGCATCAGAGATGCTGCGCTCGCCGCTCCCCGGCACAACAGCTGCTCTCCATGCAAAGGAGAATAGCAGATCTAAGAAGTGGCGGGAGATGGCCGTGGTCCGAAAGAGAGGGGAGCGGGGAGAAGAAGGAGGTAAAGGAGGAGGAACAGAATGGGGATTCGTTACGGTGGATGCTAAGTTGATTAGCAGAACTTGGAAGGGGATTCCAGATTGTTGGAGAGCGGCGGCATGGCATGCGTTTTTGACGGCAAGCGCTAAGAGACGGGGAATTGGGAAGAGTGACCCTGAATTAGTGACGATATATACTGTTGGTTTTCCTGCCCCCCTTTTTTTGTTCTTTGATACTGCGTAGAGGGCCTTTGGCTCTCTAGTAAAGGGTTTCCCACATTGTTTGGATAAGACACCGCCCCGAAGGCTAGGCGGAAGAAAAAAAAGCTGGGTTGGGTTGAACTGGCTACTTCCTTCGCGAACAAGAGGTGCCCTCGGGTAGGACTCTTCTACAATATATGTTGCTGAAACAGCGGCTGGAAAAAGTATTGCATTAGTGGTGTGGTAGTACGCACGACAATCTTTAAAGAGCCTTTCCCGGTTTCGCAACTCATTGTTCTGCCCAGGGGTTATATTATATTATCAGGCCCCTACACTATCAGAATCACAAACTACCCCAGGTGCCGGGTTTCAAAAACATTGATCTAATTTAACCTTTTGTTTGAATACAGGATTCTATAGAACGGCCATCAGCAGATGACGTCCAGATAGACTTAGACGTTCCTCGAACAATTAGTTCCCACATCATGTTCCGACGGAGGTATCGTGGCGGCCAACGTCTCCTCTTCCGTACCCTCCACGCCCTCTCACTCTACTTCCCAGAGGTAGGCTACGTTCAAGGAATGGCGAGCCTAGCGGCAACACTATTGTGCTACTACGATGAAGAGACAACCTTCATAATGCTGGTGCGCATGTTCGAATTGAGGGGACTGGAGAAGCTTTATCAGGCAGGATTCGGTGGATTAATGCAAGCCTTAGACGAGTTTGAGGGCAGTTGGATGAAGGGTGGACAAATTAGCCGGCGATTGGTAAGATGGATTCCCCTCTCTCCTTACAAATCTCCCTTCTTTCCCCCTTCGTGAAAATCATGCAGACGAGCCGCCCCCGGAGTTTCAGGACAGGGGTGGTGCGGAAAAGGGCCTGGGGCTTTTTTTGCGAGCAAGAGAAAAAGGGAAAGAGGGGAGGAAGACAAGGGCCGCTACCGCACAGACAGTGGGTGAGTGGTGGTGCTGGTGGTGAAATGAGGCCACCGGGACTACAACAGCGGGACGGGATTTTCTTTCTTTCTTCGTAACTGTTGAACTAGAGCACCACACCATCACCATCATCACCACAACACCTCCTTCGTGCGGTAGGGATCGAGATCTTCACCTCCCCCCTGCCTTTGCTTCACCAGATCTAGGCCCTAAAGAATAGAAGTCAATCAGCGAGGGCAGTGTACAAGCCCACTTCCCAAAAACTCTCAACCATCCCCAATGCAGCCCTGAACTAATCAACCTGCAAACTCCGCCACCCACCCGGTTACTGTGTACAGTAGGAAGGGAGAGCAAACAAGGTAACTTAAACCAGCTAACACATCACCCGCAAAACAGACAAACCTGGGCGTAACCCCAACGACCTACGGAACACGCTGGTACCTAACCCTTTTCAACTACTCGATGCCCTTCGCAGCCCAGCTCCGAGTCTGGGACGTCTTCATGCTCCTCGGTGACCCGGACCCAGCCTCCAGCACTGTCACCCCCGCCTTCAGTGGGAGTCTGGACGTCCTACACGCAACCAGCGCCGCTTTAATCGACGGGATGAAGGAGATCCTGCTCAAGAGTGACTTTGAAGGCTCCATGAAGGTGCTGACTAGTTGGATTCCGGTAAAGGATGAGGAGCTGTTGATGAGGGTCGTTAAGGGGGAGTGGAAGGGGAGGAGGAGGAGGAGGGCTAGGGGTGGTGTTACCGGTGGGGGAGGAGAAGGGGGAGGAGGTGCGAGCCCGGTGCTGCAGTCGTAGTAAGAGGGTGACGATGAGATACAAAGAGAGAGAAAGAGGGCGGGGAAGGATGGAGAGAGGAAAGTGAGGTCTCCTCGAGTTTGGTATTATGGCTGAGTGTGCTTCTGTCCTGATCTATGCGTCCGTCTACCTGGCCCGGCCTTGACCCACCTGCTCCCATCCACTCACACTCCGTAGCCTGCCTGTCCACGGATGGATGGGTGGATTGATGCACAACACTCGAGTTTCCAATCAATCGGTCACACCCATAACCCTGCCCATCCATCCACCCATCCTTGGGAAAGCAGCAGCAACCCCAGAGTTTGCATTATAATGGGGTGGCGTCCGACCCCTCTTTTTGGAAAAACAACCACCGCCATCACTCCAGTTTGCTTTGCCTTGCTCCGCTTTCTCTGCCGTATCTGCGAGTTGCCTCTCTTTCTTTCCACCTTTGTCCAGTTTTTTCTCACTCTCTTTGCCTTTCCTAATGCACAATCACCAATCAACTTATTTGTTGGCTCTAATGGCGACACATGGCTTTTTTCTACCCTTTCCTTCCCTTTTCCTTTCTTACCTGCTTGCTATCGTTATTTTCTTATTCCATTTGCGGCCCTTCATTCCTCTCCTTCCCCCGTATTCACTGAGAAATGGAGGGTTGAAAAGCAGCATAACATGGGGGGAGGGGGTGATTTTCACTTTCTCTTTACTTTTTTTTTATTTTAATTTTTTTTTCTTTCTAATTTTTACTTTTTCCACTCGACTGTTATGACTACGGTATTGCTGTCTATCATATCATATCTGAATGAATGAATGAATGAATGAATGAATGGGATGGTTTTTGCTCGGCAAGGATGGATGGGTTGTGGGTGGTTGTTATTTTACTTTTTTTTACCTTTTTTTTTTTTTTTTTTTTTTTTTCGTTTTTTTTTTTTTTTTTTTTTTTTTTTTTTTTTTTTCGCTTCAAGCTTCGTTAAGCTTGACTTGACCTACGGCATTTGGCTGGTGAGATTGAAAGGATGTGTGCTCGGTATGGTATGGTATTATATTCATTTACTTACCACGTACTTCTTCGCCTTCGCACCATATTGTATACTTGTCTGCTGTTTTTCTGATTTTTTTTGATGGGCGTTTTTATTTTATTTTTCATTCTCCCCTTCTCTTGTTTTCGATAGTACAAACTTACCTTTTTCTATTCTCTTATTTTAACTCTAGAATAATCACCTTAGCTCCTTTTTAATGCAAATCCAAAAGTTTTCTTTCCCCCTACTCAATTATCCTATTTCATAGTCTGCTGATTCATACGTTATCACCCAACGATCACCAGCACCAGCATCCCCATCGCAAACCTGAACCCGTCGGGTGGCGTAAAGTAAAGTGTGGCGATTATTAGAGGAGGAAAAAAAGGAAAAAGAAAAAGAAAAAAAGCTGTTGTACGAGCACTCGAGTACTCGAGTAGATCCCGAAACCTGACACCTCATCCTTTAATCCTTCCCCCGGCCGCTAAGTCCCCAGGATGATCCATGCTTGTCAAATTGCGGCTGACATGGGCACAGCATTGTGGGGAAGGGAGTAAAAATTGAAAGAAAATAAAAAAAAAAGGTAACAATGTACCTGTCTTATCGGCATGACCGTAGCGGTATGATCATATCAGCACGGTGTGCACAAACAGGCGAGGCCGACCTAATCCAGTTTATAATAATGAGCGACACAGCCTCACACTCGGAACTCTTCGAATTTGTGCCAAGTGTAATACCGGTAGGAGGGGTCAACGAATAGAGGGGACCAAACAAAATCGCCATTTGCCAAGACACTCTTTAGTCTACCGTCTTGTTCGTTGAGCCCCCTATTCGTTGAGCCCCCTATTCGTTGACCCTCTCCCCATGGAAGTTGGTATCCACGCAACCTGTTACTAACTACCGCAACAACAACGAGGACCTCAAAGGAATGTACTCGAGAAATTGTGGTTTGTAAACTGCCGTATGATAACAGTGGGATTCTCAGCCAGGTTTGCCCATTGTACCTGGGGCGCCGGTTTCATGTACAGTGCTTGTCGCTTGCTTGCTTACGGTACTCGTACTTGCTGCTCCAGCTCGTATGCAGGATGTGCAGTGGTTGAAGTGAGGAACCAATACGAGTGTGCAGAAATGGCGGGATGGTTGGTTAAACGATGGGATAGGTAATCCCCCGCATTGACGACAACCGGGGTGGTGTTTGGGCGAGAATGAGTTCGCGCAACTGGTTCCTACCGGTACTTCTCTGGCCTATCTTTGCTTTGGGGATGTGGATGTTTCTGCTTGAAGTCTTCTACTCGAGTAGTTGACGGCACCGAAGTGGTGGTTAGGGCGGTTGCAGGTAGGTGGGGAGGTTTCGATTCCTGCGGTGATGGGGGGGACTCGCTTGATGGGTAATTCCTGAAAGCTGTGTGGGTAATTTTTGGAGATGATCGAAGCTATCTGCACGATTTTGTCTGGGTTTTAAATATTTTTAGGCGGTTAATGACTATTTATTGTTCCGAATGACGCTGTTTTTTTGTGGAAAATTGCCTTGTCCCGTTATTTTCCTCACTTGTGTGGACCCGACCATAGGAATAAGTAGTGAATGAATGAATAGAATTATGCATATGATATGCATCCCGCCCTTTCTCGTCCAATGAAGGGTTAGAAAGTGATTGCTACCGTGCCGTAGAAAGGGAGAAGAAAGTCTCGTGTGTGTTGTATGCATATATATGCCGGTATTGGTTCACTTGAGCGGTGTGAGACCCGAAATTCGACGAATCTTTGGAATAAGTGCCGGTAGAGTGTTGTTCCCGGCCGGGAGAAAATTGGTGGGAGTGTGATTTGCAGGAGGTGCCGGGATAGCTCTGTGGTGTTGGGAAGTGATGGTCATTGACCGTGAGATCTTTGGAAATTTGATGATCGGGGTGTTCCACGCTGTAGTCGGGTTAGGGTTGGGTCAGGGTTTGACAGTGTGACAGTGACACTGATATTGACGACCGGTGTAACGGCTGTCAAGGGTGGCTCAAAAGAAGGCTTGAAAGGGGGAACTTGGGTTGGCCGATTTAACGTGCAAAATGTTCCAAAAAGGCATTCATCGCCGTGTTATCCCCTTGACCGGCAAGACATTGAAAATTTTGTGCCACCCCTGCCAGTTTTCCGAGACATAGATGATTAACGCGAGTTTGACTCTGTACCTTGGTATTCCAGTGATTGTCAGCATTGTGCGGGTCGCAGGTGCGGTCATATACGGTAGTTAATATTAGTTAAGGTCCAAAGTCTACTCGAGTACACACGCCTGGAAAATTTTGATTATTGGCAAAAAGGTTGCTTTTAACCTCTGCCTCAAACATTGACAGGGGCGGCACAAAATTTTCAATGTCTTACCGGTCCAGGAGCTAGAATCGAGTTGCCAGGTGGTACAATATTGGGGGACGTCAGCTACGCCCAGGAGCTCACAACTGCAGAGTCTGTTTCCCGGGGATTCTTAACTTGATTGAACTTCATGAAGGTAGCAAGGTTTCTGCTGTCTACTTTCCGGCTAGTTGACGTTCTGCCATACCCGGCAAACCGTAATACCCGGCAACACAGCAGTATTAACTAAACAGTGATTGTTCGCTTCTCCTCCACAACCTTCGCACGGTACCTGCCCCAGGCCATAGGTACCAAAAATAGGAATTAAAGAGCTACAAAATATGCCCCTCCCTGTCTTCGGGCACTTACAAGTACGTGCCGGTATGGTCTGGGACAAGCGCTCGAGTGCGATACGGTGCCTGTACTGTACTGTACTGGTGTCCCTATAGAGAAAGCCATTGTGATGTGTGTGGCTTGACAACATTCCGGTCAGTACTCGAGTACTCGTAGGTCTAACCGCGGAAACGCAGGATGGCGCAAAAAAACAACTCTCAACCCATCAGGTTTTGTGGTGGTGCGCAACCGCCACCGATTGCTTATGTTTCGAAACCATTTTCTTTTTCTTCACTCTTCTCTTCCCCACATTATTGGTGAGACCAACGGCCGTCCTAACAGGATCCACTGATTTATTAGCTCCTTCCGATCACCCCTCCTCGAGCCCCCGTTCAGTAGGCGGTCCGTGTGTTCGGTTGTCAGGATTTGATAATTTTATCCAAGATTTTTTTGATCATGAGTTTTTTCGTCGAGTCTACTCGAGTACCGGTACAGTCGTGTCTGAAAAGTCTACGTACCCCCCATGGCAACCACACTACACCATGATTCTAAGTAGTCAACAACTCAAATTTATATGTAATGACTCAATAAATTAATTGA
>JACCEG010000683.1:1684-45007 GCA_014065205.1 Tuber brumale | reverse complement strand
GAAGTGCCTCCCGAGCTTTACAGACATCATCAAGCAACGGAGAAGAGATCTTATCAATATAATATTGTTTTACGCTTTAAATCTTTACCTTACTTATTTTATCGAGACGAGCCTTCCTCGACAGATTCTCCAATCAAAGATTTCGGGCCTACGTCCCTCAGTTATATACTAGAGTTTGGCGTCCGCCTAACATGGACGTTGGCGTATTAAAACCAGGATAGTTCTTCGCGGGCATAGTCATTAGAAGTAGTCCGCGAATACTCCGACGCACGATATAAATATCGAAGTACCTCCCGAGCTTTACAGACATCATCAAGCAACGGAGAAGCGATCTTATCAATATAATATTGTTTCATAATTGAAATCTTTACTTTACCTATTTTATCAAGACGAGCCTTCCTCGACAGATTTTCCGAATAAAGTTTTGGCATACGTTCCTCAGAATTATACTAGAGTTTGGCGTCTGCCCAATAGTATATTGATAGTTCTCCTGTTACCAAGGCTCACTATATGTACTACGAGTTCACTTCAAACACCACTCTCAGCTCAGACTACGATTACATCTTATAAGCACTTCACTGTCCTATCTACATTCATACATTCGAAGAGATCTTCGACATTGAGCTCTTTGAAATCGAAGAGGAGTATACGCAAGAACCCTCCTGGTTCACAATACCTTTGGGGATCCCAACGAGGGATCAATTCAACCTCATATATCAAACCAGTCACCATTCAAACTTTGAGTGGAGTTCCACCAAGTCAGAAAACTTCATTCAGTGGAGTACCTAGTACTCTAAAAAGGACGAGAAATCAGGCAATGTCATCTGATGGCCTGACATCTCCTCAGCTTGGGCCTAAAACTCATACGTGTACTATAAGTGCAGTTTGAACCTCCAAAAAAGGGAAATTCAGGTCCTGAGTCCAGAATCAGATCACGCGAACCTTTTTATACCTACACTTCTAGAATATCTCCGACATTGGATACCTTACATAGGATTCCTTCAACTATTGAAAGGATATCGCGAGCTCTGGTACGAAGTACCAGTAATTACATAACCAAGGCTATTAAAGCAATTAGCATATCTAGAAAGTATTACAATGGCTAAGATTCCTCAAGACCCGAGAAAAAGAATAATGGTGGGAGAACCTATGGATACCTGACTTGATACAATGGAAAGAACCGATGATTTGGCCATATGGAGTCCCTCCCCATCAACAACTCATGAACCTATGTTCCGGAGAGGAGATTTACCCACTCACTGTTCCTCTAGTGTCGCGAGTACCCATCGGATATCACAGGTCTCGACACCAAAGCCTAGTGCAGACCACATGGCCAATCTAGCCAAGCTAGCTACCCGTCTGGGGATAACCTTAGGTCAAATAAGGCAAGATATAGACACCTCGCTCGACCAAGCCAATATCGCCTTCAAAGATTTGATGGGAGTAATCCAGGACAATATCTTAAAGTTACTTAAGGTTCAACAGCAAATTGCGGATGTACAAGATGTCCATGATAGTGATATTGCACTCTTGCTGATGCAAGTGGCAGGCGTGGAACAGGAGGTCAAGGGGATCCAAGAGGAAATGCTGTGGGAATCGGCAAAGAAAATAGATGCTCAAGAAAGGCATTAACAGAAATATGAAGAGGTAATCACGAGATTACATGGAATACACGGGCAAGAAAGCCAAGTAGCATTAGTGCGAGATCGGACTCTGAAACAGATGGTCCTTAGTCTAAGGGCGGAATTCATGGAATTTTGCGCTCAAAGCGTCACTCGGCAAAGACCAGTCAACCGTACTCTAGGACAGATGCACCTAGATTAGATGACCCACCAAGCAGAGATTCGCAGGTCCCAGTACTAGCAACACCAGCAGAATAATAAGAGGAACTATACCCTAAAAGGATTGACTGCAGCCACAAATAACATACTAGCTGCCGCGCCAAGTCCCAAAGCTGCAGGACCCGCACCCCTACCCGCAGTCCAAGAAACTGATGATGAGGAGTACTATGCTCTGCCTACATGCAGGGACAGGGGGAAAGGCAAGGAAACCAGTGATGAATCCCTCTCAAGTGCCCAGGGATGTGACCCCAGAGATCAGAGCGATGACGACGACGATAATGATGAGGGAAGGAGATGGAGACGAAGTCCTAGCTGAGGCAGGCGAGGACAAATACCAGATCAGGCTGGTATGGCAGAAATACTTGCCAACGCGATAGCACTAAATATTAAGCGACTATCAGAACCTCATCCATTCTTTGAGGATAAACCCGCACAAGATATATACAGGTGGATTATAAAATGCACTGACTATTTTGAAAGAAGCCCGCGGATCGGGGACCCTGCTCGGGAACGAGTTATATACGCACTCAGTCCTATGAGAGAAGACATAGTACTTCCTTATACCATTTGGTATCGGAAAGCTATGGGCGGACATCAAGAGGAATCCCAGCAGCAGGAACTGGGTACGTGGACTCGGTTTGAACACAATATGATCCAACAATTGGCCCCAGTGAAGCCGAATGACTAGTGCTTTGAGCTATGAAGCTAGTCGAGTACGACGGTAGTATAGAACATTACCTGCCGATCACGCATAACCATAACATTCGTGCATGCATGACCGGAAAGTCCTCGCCACAGGGAGTAGAAGACAAACTTTCCAAACAAATTGTTGAAAGGTTGTCGGCCCTGCAGTATACGACGAATCCAGAATCGGCAGAGGTGCTAAGGCAGTGCGCTCGGTCAAAAGAAGGACTTCTGGTCAGAGAAAAGATTGGGCGAGACAAACGGTCCAAGCTTAATGTAGTCCAAGAGGTCAAAGGAGAAGACCGAAGGGACTCTAAACTGAAGCAGCAAAGGGAAACTAAACATTATATCAAGGGAGGTGGAGCCCCACCGCGAAAATGTAAAAGGGACAATGAGCCGGAAAGGCCTAGAAACAGGTTGGGCGGTATGGTGAAAACCACCCATATGGACTTCGACCAGGCTCATACCGGTATCCCGCAGAGTATAATAGACACTCCGAGGTGAGACGGAGATTGTACATGTTATGGAAAGAAAAACTACACCTATCAGACATATTGGAGAGAAGCCCATATATCGGCGTCAACCGTGAGCTCAAGACCGATAAAAATGTGAATTCGATGAGGAAGATCGGCTATCGTAAAGCCTAAATTAGCTCGTAGAGTCACGACCGTCCAGAACTCATTGCGAGTTAATAAGATCTGGGAACTGGCAGACGCTGAGGAACTAACCGAGGTGAGTCTACTGGCACCAATGGCGACAATGTTTGGGTATTCAGTGTCCAGATGGAGCTGGAATCTAAATGGAAACTTCCTTCGGCTGAGGTGTATTGGGTACTGACCATGACGGGGATCAGGTACTCCATGTACAACTACGGGAATCGAAATCCAAAATGATCAATGTGGCGCGAAGCAAGTCTCTCCTTTCAGGATCCATGCAAGTAGGCTTTAAGTCAAGGAATTCCGCAAGGGACTTACGAGCTCGAATACAAGAATCCATATATGGAGAGACTTGATCAAAAGAGAGCATAGTTAACATGCCTACATGGCCTGGGAGCCAATTGTACGAAGTTCCTCCGGTCACCTGGTGGTCACCCGCTACCCATATGCAAGGAAGTTACTATACCGAAGAAGTTGGGACGTAGCAATGCAAGATCAACTTGATAACAATACACGACAGGAGGATAACCGAGGTGGGCCATTCCACCTACCACACGAGTCTGAGTTGTATTATACGTATGTACTATTTTTCCTTCTGGCCACAGTGTGGGATAGGGATATACCACTTTGGTGCGCAAGGTCCTTCTGAGGGAGGTGGACAGATAACTGAAACCCTAAGGGAAAGGATCAGTGAAAACGGGAGCCCCATACTAGGGGAGTAAAATAGCTAACAACAGCCCTAAAATCTGCTATGAGCCTAGGTTTGGCATGTGGGGAGAAGGCATCCAGCCGGAAAGCAAGTTGTGCGCAATTGGGTATCAGTGAAATGCCACTTTATTATGTAGACCCAGATTGTTAGTGCTAAAAGAGTTACTAGTTTGTCTGAGGAGACCTCAATGGTCGAAACTATGTGGGCATAGTAACAAACATCTAGTTACCTATACTCAACAGCGATGATACCGAAACGAAAGAACTAAGAAAGTCTTATCCATGCCAATCGTATGGAATTAGACGCCCCAAAACCAAAACAATACAACTGCTTGACGGGGATGACTTACCTCCACATACACGATAAGCGATATAAAGTTAAAGTCTAGCTAAACTGGGGAGCCCACATGTTCCTTATTAAAAAGGACCCAGTTGAAGACCTTTGCGTTCCTATTATTGAAGGCAACAATGCAGTTGATATTTTAGGCTTTGATGGATCATCAGGAACCTCTGGAGGGAAGTGTTACACTCTCCCTATAAGATTGGAAATAGGAAAAAATTGACACGTCGCAGAAGTATCACATGAAGTGGCTAACGCAGGTCACTATGGAATGACAATTCCGTTTAGTTGGTGGCATCGTGAACACTCAGTGTCCCACACCGAAGATGCAGAAAATTAGACCTTCTCCACAAAATGTTGTGCAAACTGTGTGGAAGAAGATGAAGGAATAGCAGATATGTTTAAATATGACGAATCCGTCACTGGGAACCCTAATGCATACCGTATCGGAAGAATAGGAGCCATCGAAAATACGCTGGAACTCGCATCATTACCGAAGGAATACTGGCATTACAAACATTTGTTTGAAGCCCAGAGGGCAGAAGCATTAGCCCCAAGAGGGACATTTGATCATGAAATTAAGTTGATTCCAGGATCAACTCCCTCCTGGGGGCTGATATATCCACTATCCGAGAAACAGCTTAACGCTTTATGGGAATACTAGGAAACAATGATTAAGCTAAGGAAAGATTACTCAAAGTCAATCTCCTGCAGGAGCACCTATATTATTTGTATCCAAACCTGATGGAAGGCTACCCTTGGTTGTGGATTACCGGAATCTATCCAAGATTACTATCCTCAACAAACATCCCCTTCCACTAATGTCTGAACTCAAAGATAGAGTAACCTGTGCAAAAATCTTCACCAAGCTAGACCTTAAGGATGGCTACCACCTGATTAGGATTAGGGAAGGATATGAATGGGAAATGGCTTTCTGGATGAGATATGGGCATTACGAATATAGGGTTATGCTATTCGGATTGGTCAACGCTCCCACAACCTTCCAAGATGTGACGAATCAAGTACTTAAAGAATACTTAGTTGTTGGACTTGTGTGTTATCTTGACGATATTCTCATCCACTCAAAGGATGAAAGAGAACACATTAAGGCCGACAAGAAGGTTTTACAAAGTATGTTAGCCGTTGAATTAGCGGTATCGCTAAAAAAGTCGACCTCCCATGCCACCGAGGTAGAATTCCTCGGCTATATGATAGTGGTTAATGGGGTGTCTATGAGCACCTGCAGGGTGGAATCCATAATGGTTTGGAAAGTACCTAAGTCGGTTAGAGAAGTACAAGTCGTTATTGGATTCGCTAACTTCTAGCCAGGATTTATGAAAAGCTTTACGGCTGTTTGCAAACCCATAACCGTGACATTGCAGGGAAATCTCCCGAATGTCAATTAGGGAGTGGAACAGGATACGGCATTCAAAGAATTAAAATACCGATTCACTACTGCTCCCATACTCCACCATTTCTTCCCGGGAAGAGAAACAGTGGTAGAAACTGACGCTCGCGATTTTGTACTTGGCTGCGTGCTTTCTCACTACTTTGAGAAAAGGTTACATCCAGTAGCTTTCCATTCGAGAAAACTAAACTCAGCGGAGCACAATTATGAGATTCATGATAAAGAACTTCTCGCAATCGATGAAGCATTAAAGGAATGGAGCCTCTACTTGATCGGAATGGAAAAACTGCTTACCGTCTTTACTGACCATCAAAACCTGCAATATTTCCTCACCTCGAAAGTCTGGAGTGGCCATCATATCCGATGGGCTCAGAAGCTCGTGGAATAAAGCTTTCGGATTGTATACTGACCAGACACAAAGGGCGGAAAGCCTGTCGCATGAAGCAAACAGTCAGAGTACCGTCCCGTGGAGGCAGCTACGCATCATGAACAAAAGATTTTGAAAGAGTCAAGTTTCTTGGTATTATTGGTAGCAAGAGTAGGCGATGAAGGAAAAGACTGGGATGGAGATAAGGATTTAGATTTGGAACCCTGAAATGAGGGAAAAGAACCGGTTATTAGGATCAGGAGGTTGAGCAAAAAGGCATATTTGCCAACTAAAGGCGCAAGAAGGGCGGCAGGATATGACCTGTACGCTATTGAAGATAACATTGTCCGGAAATATGGACAAGCATTCATGAGGACAGGTATGGCCGTGGGGCTACCCTGTGGAACTTAGAGAAGAGTTGCTCCGAGAAGCAGAGTAGTGGGTCGAAGCGGACTCTCTACCGGTGCCAGAGTAATCGACGCTGACTACACCGGTGAACTCAAGGTCGAACTGTTCAACCATAAAAATGAGGACTGCCAGATAAGAATGGGCGATCGCATAGCTCAGCTGGTAGTAGAAAAGGTCAACACCTCAGACATGATAGAAATAGATGACATGGAAGACACAGAATGAGGGGCAGCGGGATTCGGAAGCACCGATATAGCAACAAGATCCTTGATCATTATGGAACAGGAACCAAGCATCTGTTACCTGCAGGCATCGGCTAAAGACAATGAACACAAGTACGACATTTCAGAAGTACTAGAGAAAGTTCTGATGTCAGATGTGATAATCCTGCAAAAGGGTATGAAGCAGTGCAATCTTGAATTCTTAAGCGAGATACAGGCAGCTATCGGGACCGATGCAGCTGGGAGGCAATGAAGCGAAGAACTCATTAGGTTAGGAGATGAAGGAAAGGATTTGTCCCAAGGATTGGACCTTGACCGATGATCTACTATACTATAAACAAAGAGTATTTGTACCAGACAGTCAAGCGCTATATACTAAGATTGCAGAAGGATGTCACGATGCAAAAGTTGCCGGACATTTCGGACAAGAAAAAACTTTGAAAATAATCATGCGAGACTTCTACTGGAAAGGACTTGCGGCATGGGTCAATGTCTAGGTACGATCCTGCGATGAATGTAAACATAACAAATTGCCTAGACACGCTAAGTGTAGATTATTGCAACCACTGCAAATACCCTACCCAGCCTGGGCGTCCATCTCAGTGGACTTCACTACCCAACTACAAGAGTTGCAAGGATGCACTCAGATAATGGTAGTAGTGGATCGATTCACGAAGATTGCACATTTTATCGGACTTCAGACACCGGCTACAGCCAAGGATGTCGCAAACGCATTCCTGAAACAAATATGGAGGCTCCACAGCCTACCAACCGAAATTGTCTCGTACATGGTCTTAAAGTTCGCAGGAGAATTCTGGGAATCTCTTTGCAAAGCGCTGGAAATTAAGCGAAGAATGTCAACGGCATACCACCCTCAGACAGACAGACAAACGGAATGTACCAACCAAGTGCTGGAAGGATACCTTTGAAGCTTTGTCAACTATGATCTGGATGACTGGTATCAGCTACTACCACTACCTGAACATGCCTATAACAACTCTGGAACAAACGCCCATGGGATGTCACCATTCTATACGAACTACGGTTTCCATCCACAAACAGAATGAATGAAGGAGTGCGAGGCTCGAAATCCGGGAGAGACACTCTACGCGCACTGGATTAAGACGATACATGAACAAAAAAGAGGTTCACTAGAAAAGATATGAGAAAAAATGTCAAAATATTATGAGCAGAAAGCTCAACAACCGCCGGGACTTCAAGATCGGGGACAAAGTAATCTTAAACGCAAAAAACATTCGAACCCGATGAAAATCAAAGAAACTAAGTCCAAAGCTATACCGTCCTTTTCAAATTATGGAGAAACGCGGATCGCGGGCTTTCAAGCTCAACATATCCGATCAATGAAACATTCATCCCATATTCCATGTTCCTCTATTGGAACCCTACAGGGAGTCAGCTCACGGAAATCGTCAACAACCCCCTAGGGAGCCAGAGGACATTGACAGCGATCTACAATAGGAGGTTGAAAAAATAGTAAGAAGCGAGATTTGTTCTTACAGAAAACGAGTACGCGGCCACTGTCCAGAGAAGCGGGAACTGAGGTCTTTCGTTAAATGGCCAGGGTGTTCAGAAGATGAGAACACATGGGAGCCTGCGCCCAGTATGGAAAACACGGAGGAAGTTGTAGAAAACTCTCATAATGAAAATCCGGACATACCAGGAAGGGCAGAAGTAAGATACTGAGCAAAAGGTTTTCCTACCGTGGCCAAGTAAAGGCGGAAGGTTTTTTACCCTAACTACACTGAGTCTTATAATGTATTTAGAAGAAAATTATAAAAGGTTAAAAAGGTATTCGAGGTGAAGCCTGGTCGGAGGGAGCTCATGTTAGGCATATGGAAATCCAGACATATGTGCACAGACCCACGGTAGGGTAACTGTGCACAGACTTTCGATTTACCAGAGTGCCAACACCCCCCTGCGGCCCCCTTATGGGCTCGCACGTTCATAGAGCAATGGAAGTATCACATGACACCTATCAAGAGGTCACATGTTCAATCCACACCGTCGTCAAAGTTATTTTGGTATGAGATATTTTCTACCAACCGGACATACATGTTCAGAACTCCCGGCACGACGGCACAAGACCTCCAACTGCGGGATTTACTACCAATAGCATAGAAGGGACTCTGGCTAGAATGTCGGAAGTCATCTGCGAGAAATTGGTCGCTTGGTTGTTGAGTAATTAAGGACTGAAGATAGACACCCCAGTACCCATACAGAAGTTGCGGTTGATGATACAACGGACAGACTGATGACACCCTACCTACTGAGATCAGCTGTATGTTGATTGGTCCTGGTAACGGGACCTCTCTGCGGAGGCTGGGGGGCCAAGGGGAAGCATGCTTAGTTAGAAGGCCATAGCGGGAGAAGAGTTCATAAGATGTTGGCACGTTGGACTCTTACTCGCATGAAGCACAGGCAGTCCGATACGAACTTGATCACTTCGTGAACGGAAGAGATTACTGAAACAATAGCAATTAAGTCTAGAGTATCCAGCATAGTTGATACGAGTTAAAGATCAGCAGGTCCTAATAGGAAGCTACAACTAAGCCACAGAGTGGTGTGCTCTTTCTCAGGGTCCAACAGTGTTCCCACTTAAGTTGAACACGAGAAGAAAGCGAGCGGTACATAGTTAGTAGGAGGATTAGAAGTACTGACTAGCTACTATAAGTAAGATCGACTCAGTCCGAGTTGGTGAGAAATTATCAAGCAACAGAGAAGAGATCTTATCAATATAATATTGTTTACACTTTAAATCTTTACCTTACCTATTTTATCGTGACGAGCCTTCCTCGACAGATTCTCCAATCAAAGATTTTTGGCCTACATCGCTCAGTTATATACTTGAGTTCGGTGTCCGCCTAACAGAGAACAATGATACGAAACGAGGCTGGGGTGTCGTAGCAGAGTTTTCCCTGCTTATCCAACATGATGCTGCTGGCTTTCTTCGGGGAAGGAGGGCGGTGCCCGTACAAAATAAGGGGGCTGACGATGGACATCAGGATACGGCGGTTCACAGAGTGCACTCTTTTCCAAACCTAGTACGGAATCTTGTCTGGGCGGGGTGAGGAGGATGAGGAGGAGTTGCGGAGGGCAACTGTTATCTCCTCTGCCAACTGCAGTAGAACATCACTGAACTCACGTAGAATGGCTGGTGGGCTTGAGAACTGTTTATTAGAGAAGAAATGGGGAAGAAGGGCTTTGTTTATATTATCACGGCTATCAGTTCCAGGTATCTGTGGGAACCTATTCAGGGGTCTGCTGAAGGCATAGCGCTTCGCGGTCCAGAGTGCATCCCGGGCGGCCCGTTTGAGGAAATTATTCCAATGTATCGGTCTTGGCCCCTTTTATAGCCTTGAAGTATAGAAGCTGCGCCTCTTTACACTGTTGCTACGATGTCTGGAGGGGGTCCCACTCTGCTGCTTGGACCGTTGAGTGGAAAGGCAATCTCTGTACCCGGAGGTTAGGGGTCCACCATGGTTTGGCCCAGCTGGAAGGCCTCTTATCTGGAGTGTGGAGTCTGAGCACAGCCCTAAGTCTACCAAGGGCTATGACAAAGCAGGTAGAGAATGTGTGGGGTATAGGGAGAGGGGAAAGGGGGTCAAATCTCATGGCTTTAATCTCTTCCACAAGAGAAAGCCAGTCAGTCTTTGTCTATGTGGGGGAGGGAGCGGGAGGGCAAGCCAGAGGCTCTGATAGGATTATAAGGATCAGAACGTGGTCGGAGCCTGTGGGAGGGAGGGGTGTGTCCCATGATTCGAAGTTGGTTGACAGGGAGGCATTCGCAAAGGTGAAGTATATTGCTGAGGGGTGTAAGTCGGGATTGAAGGGAAAGAGGGTGAAGGTACCAGGGGCATTCAGAAGGCAGAAACCTTCTTCTGCAGCCTTCTCGAAGAAAGGTGTGGAGGCACCGATGTCTGAGTGTGAAAAGAGGCAACCAGGGTCCGCCAATTGGTGATGGATGTTAAAGTCCGCAATGACCAGCATCGGTATGGTGGTGTGAGGGAAGACA
The DNA here is from genome assembly GCA_014065205.1 of Tuber brumale. Lineage (NCBI taxonomy): Eukaryota > Fungi > Ascomycota > Pezizomycetes > Pezizales > Tuberaceae > Tuber > Tuber brumale. Next base: position 34,341 of record JACCEG010000683.1, on the reverse strand, counting down.
ACCTCTGTTGGGATGGTTCGGCAGAAGGGGAAGCCATCCCATGTGCTGTAGAGGTTCACAACCAGGAACTTGGTAACAAAGGAATCAAAGAAACTAACAGAAGAATGAAAGTCTACCATGATCCAGTCCCTGGCCTGCGAAAAGACCTGGAGAACTGAACGCTGCTGGGTGGAGGGCCTATCTACTCAGTCACTTTTTTTCTTCTTCTTTTTTTTTTTTTTATCATCATTTATTCAATGTTTACAGTACAAGAACTTGCATGCAGCACCAGCTATGGTATAAACAAAACCTCAATATGAAAAATTACAAGCACAAAGGAAAAACTCGCACCAAAAATATGAAATCCTCCTAGTAGTGTCGGATAGCCAACACGAACTCCCCAGGAACTAAAGCAACAAAGTACAAAAATCATAACGAAAAATAAAATCTACCACTGAAGAAAGATAAAAACAAAAGCTCTCTTCAGGTGGATCAAAGCAGGTGGTAGGTATCACTCTTCAGGGCCTGAAACCATGGATCAGGAGCACCGTGCATCCGGAAGTGGATCCGGGTGAGGAGTCCCAGCATCCAGGCAGCATGCGGGAGGGAAAGCCTGTAGAGGCATAAGTCGAGGTACCTTACCAGGCAGTAGAGGGCGCTTGTGTCGGTCTATAGTAAGCTGTCCCGGCCAATGTCTGTGAGCCCCGGGAGGTGGCACTCACGAGGGTCCTTGCGGGACTCGCAGTATAGGATGGCATGAGTGAAGTCCTCTTCGTCCTCCCCACAATGGGGGCAGAGGGGAGAGGAGATGTCAGTGAACTAGGAGGGGTGGGCAGCAAGGTAACTCTTGCCTCAGCGCATGTGGTGTATCCTGCCCGCTACAAACCTTCCTAGGCCCATAAAGGGGTGGGGTGAGAGGGTCACGGCATCATGGTATCTGGGTGGAGGGGGGAACTGGGTGGCCCAATCCTTGGCGAGTGCAACTCTCACTCTTGCCTTGATTGACCAGTAGGACAGGACACCCTGGTTCAGCAGGAGTTGGCCAAGAGGAAGAAGGTCAGGTGAGGCCACTGGGATGGGGTCTGAGGGATCAAATAATGGGAGAGTGCAATGTGCAATCGAATCTAGCAGAAGATGCTTGTTTATAGAAGCGCAGGAGCGGGGGGTTTCCCAAAGGAGAGGGGGGTAGAGAGAGGTTAGGCCTAGGGTGAAGTGACTGTGGTCCTCCAGGGCCCGGAAAGAGGAGGAGGTGGGAAAGGACAGGAGGAGCATCGCAGTGGCCAGGTTGGTCTCGGGGGGGAGAAACACTAGTCGGACGGCAGCCAGACGTTGTTGGTGGAGGACTAATAGTGGGAGGGGGGGGAGAGCCGCTTCACAGGCCTGCATGCCAACCGGAGTTGAAGAACAGCAGTTTGTCGTCCACCTCGGGACAGTTCTTCAAAAGAGGGACATTCGGTCAAGCAGGGTGAGGCTTGGTGAGAAGAGGCCTGCTTCATAGAGGAGGATCGGGGAGATTAGGAACGATGTCAGATGATGGTATAGGAAGGGGAGAAGGCCCTTAACAGGCCTGGCGAGTCTCTGGATCGTTGCAAAGGCCCTCTGGGGCAGGATGAGCTTTCTTGTGAAATGTGAGGTGGTGCGTTTAGTGCAGGATGTGGTTGAAGGCTCGAACCAATATCCAAGCCAGCGTATCAGTTTGAAGGGGTGAAAGAGGGGACCATCTATCCAGACTGGGATCGCAGGAGGAGGGATGTTCTGCACTGGGGTAACCCAGTACATCAGTCCAGTCTTCAGGATTGAGAAGGTCATCCCTAGCTTACCGGTCTTTGCCTGGAGAAAGCTAGTAATGCCCTGCAATCTCCGGACATTCCTGCGATAAGAACTGTAGGTGATCCTGATCAAGCCTATCTACTTATTCTTTTTTCTTTTTTCTTCTTTTTTCCTTTTTCTTTTATCAGCAATTTTATTCTGTATTTAATGTACACTGTCTGCATGTAGCGCAAGCTATGGCAGATACATAAACCTCTCCGCCTACGCCAGCCCAAAACGGTCAGAAGAAAAACCATCAACGAACCCAAACAGAAAAGAAACCTGGCAGACAGGACCAAAACGTGTGGAACATGACACTTTCCGTCCAAATCCCTCGCAGTCGAAAAAACTCCCCTGTCCCGCAACTTGTAGTATTCACAAATGGTAAAGACTGTAAAGGAAAGCCACCCAAGACCATCAAAACAAAAGAAACCCCACTTCACAACAGTGGTCTAACCCGCTTGCAAGAACCGCCCTCAATGGTCTTAACCTGCCTGATCTGGGCCACCTGTGAGATAAAATGTCTCTGGCTAAGGAATATAAGTAACAAAGTGGAAGGGGAACCGAAGCGAAAAAAGCCCAGGTTGAGGAAAACGGAACCCGTGGCAAAGCACAGGGACTAGTGCTATCCCAACTAAAAATCGCAGTGGAGGCGACCGAAGGGCATGGAGGTAAGGCGGTGTAGCAGTAGCATGCAAGCCAAGGGAGGTTGTAGCAGTAGGGTGCAAGCTGATCCAGCCGCTAGGTCAGGAAGGAAACTGAACACCACCATGTTAACTATCAGTGATCATGTTTGTGTCTTTCTGGGCTGTCACAAGGGGTGGAAGGCAAGCGATCTTACTGCGTCTCTCATGTAGTCCCTTGTTCTTCGAGAGACAGCGTCAGTTAGTGGATGGGATACCACCACTTTAGCTAACCGTGGGAAGGGGTGAGATCAACCCATGGGAAGGGGCAAGATCAACCCGTGGGCCTGTTGGAGTGTTCTCGCATGCCGCAAACCGTGTTACCAGCCGCCTGAATCATGGGAAGTGAATGGGTGCCGACCTTGTGGAGGGACCTTACCAAACGAGGAGAGGGGTGGCAACGGGCAGCGTGAAAGGTATACTGGAACCCACAGGGAGGAAAGCCTCAACCCGTAAAAAAGCAGAAGAGGGCCGTCGGAGGAGGTAGATGGCCATCACTCCTAGGGTAGAGCCATTGTGGAAGGAGAGGGGGGGGTGGATAGTTCATGAGATCCCACGTGTTTAAGGTTCATTTCAAGTGTGAGGAAAATAGAAGAGATGGAGGATGGCTGTAACCGGTACAGGTTACTGGTTTAGGATTTTCAGGTATCAGTTGATATTGATTGTGTTTTGAATTTGTTTCAGGAAATGAGGTGTGTCTCTAGCCTGCGAATATAGGGTTTGATACTCTATATGTTTTATATTTGGTTTCAAGTATTGGTTTGATACTCTATCTGTTTTATGTTTGGTTTTGAGTATTGGTTTAATATTTTATATGTTTTATGTTCAGTTGTGAGTTTTGGTTTTATACTCTATATGTTTTATGTTTGGTTTTGAGTATTGATTTAGTACTTTATATGTTTGGTTTCAAGACTACCCTTTTGGAGTGTTATATGTTATAAGAACAAGGCTCTCAGTAGCCTAAGAAGTGTATTTAAGAACTGCTATTTTTCACATTAGACGAGGCAGACTTCGACAGACAGAGTTTTCAAATATACTTGGTTGAACAGCTACCTTTTTCAGTTTACTTCGAGAATCTTTAGTTTGAGATCCACCAAACATATCTGAGACTTTAGTAGTGGTGACATAGTAAGAAGTCTCTTTAACACAAACAAAAAAAAACAGTTAAAGCCTCTGGACTTTGCTTCGCAAGTTACCACCTTCAGTAAACAACAAAGCCCATTAACCTTACGTTTACCACATATCTGGAGAGGTTGTTACAATGGCCTATCTACGCTGTCTTTTTTTCTTCTTTTTTTTTGTATCATCATGTATTCATTGTTTATGGTACAAGAACTTGCATGCAGTGCTAGCTATGGTATAAACAAAACATCAATCTCAAAAATCGCAAACACAAAGGAAAAACTCACAACAAAATATAAAATACTCCTAGTAGTGTCCGATAGCCCTGACAAAAGTCCAAGGAACTACAGCAGCAAAGTATAAAACTCATACCGACAAATAAAATCAACCACCAAAGAAAAATAAAAAGGAAAGCTCCCTTTGGGCGGATCAAAGCAGGTGGTGGGTATCACGTTTCAGGGCTTGAAACCATGGATCGGGAGTACAGTGCAACAGGGAGAGGATCCACGTGGGGGGTCATAGGACGCAGGCGGCATGAAGGTAGGAAAGGCTGTGGCGGTTACGTTGAAGTACCTTGCCAGGCAGTCAAGGACGGTTGTGGTGGTCCTTAGTGGGCTGTCTCTGCCAATGTCCATCAGCCCCAAGAGGTGGCGCTCACGAGGCTCCTTATGAGACTCGTAGTATAGGATGGCATGAGCGAAGTCCTCCTCGTCCTCCTCGCAATAGGGGCAGACGGGAGAGGGGTTGTTAATAAACGAGGAGGGGTGGGCAGCGAGTTAACTCTGGCATGAGCGCAACTGGTGGATCCTGCCAGTGATGAACCTGCCCAGGCCCATGAATGGGTAAGGTGAGATAGTCGGGGCATACGGGTAACGGGATGGGGGGGGAACTGGGTGGCACAATCCTCAGCGAGTGCAACTCTCACGCTTGCCTTGATTGACTGGTAGGAGGGGACTGTTAGGCATATGGAAATCTAAGACATGTGCACAGACCCACGGTAGGGGAACTGCGCACAGACCCTCAATTTACCGGAGTGCCAAGACCCCCCTGCGGCCCCCTTATGGGGCCCGCACGTCATTAGCGAGATTTCGAGAGTTGCGTCCCATAACTAAAATGGCACATCAATAAAGCCCACTTCATGACGCCATATACATCGCCGCCATCCGTCCGACCGCATGCTGTTCGCAGGATATATGGGAGGGGACCTTTGACGACATCGGGGAAGTGGAACAGCGGAAATCCGTGGGAGGCACATTGAGACAGTAGGCTTCCAAGTTAGGTTGCCTAACAATGGGCCGAAAGTGACGGGACCCTTTGGCGAAATACTCCAAGAGGATATCCCAGTGGCGGAAGCTATTAGGGGTATACCGAACCCACCCTTACCCTTCTGAGATCAGCTGTAGGTTGGTTGGTTCTAGCAATAGGACGCCTCTACCGAGGCGGGCCGACCAAGGGGAAGCACGCGCAGAATGGAAGATCTAGATAAGTCGGAGCCACTTAAGACATTGACACGTTGCGCTCGGACCTGCAATTGGCACTAGGTTGTCCGGCATGAACCTGATCACTTCATGTCCGAAGAGACAACTGGACGATAGTTAACAAGACTAAAAGTCATATAAAAGTCTATGCGGACATCTAAGTTGGAGGCTGCTGTTTGGTATAACAAATAGCGCAGTCATCTCAGCAGAGGAATACCATTCCGAGTCCGCAAAAGGGTGTGATAAGTTTCCGGGTCACGCAGTGTTCGCAGTTGCAAGATTCTAGACGTTTGCGTATCAAAACCAGAGTTGTACTTCGGAGGCATAATAGTTAGAAGTAGTCCGCGAACACTCAGACGCGGGATATAAATATCCAAGTGCCTCCCAAGCTTTACAGACCTTATCAAGCAACGGAGAAGAGATCTTATCAATATAATATTGTTTTACGCTTTAAATCTTTACCTTACCTATTTTATCGAGACGAGTCGTCCTCGACAGATTCTCCAATCAAAGATTTCGGGCCTACGTCCCTCACTTATATACTTGAGTTTGGCATCCGCCTAACAGTATATTGATAGTTCTCCTATTACCAAGGCTCACTACATGAACTACGAGTTCTCTTCAAACTCCACCCTCACCTCAGACTTCGATTACATTTTAGAAGCACCTCACTATCCTATCTATGTTCAGACTTTCGCAGAAGTCTTCGATAGGGAGCTATTCGAGATGGAAGAAGAATATACGCAGGAACCCTCGTGGTTCACAGTACCCTTCGGAATCCCAGCGAGGGATCAATTTAATAGCATTTATCGTACCTGGCAAGGTTCGGATTTTGGGTGGCATTCGACCGAGTCGGAAGATCTCGTCGACTGGAGCACTCACTACTCTTTAAAGACGGAAGAGAAGGAAAAAGAAAACCCAGGCACAGTTATCCGGGGGCCAGACATCCCTTCGGCCTGGGCCTAATACACTTTTATATGTACTACAAGTACATCCTAAACCTCGTGAAAAAGGAGATTCAGGTGTTAAGTCCAGAGTCGGACCAACCGAACCCTTTTATACCTACACACCTAGAGTGGATCAAACGTTGGATACCTTACATACGATTCCTTAAAGGCTTTCAAGGATATCGAGAACTCTGGTATGAAGTACCAGTAAGCACTCATCCAGGGCTACTAAAGCAGCTAGCTTATCTGGAAAGTATCAAAATGGCGGAGATACCTCAGGACGCGAGAAAAAGAATAACGGCGGGTGAACCTATGGATACCCGACCCGACACCACGGATAAGGCGGATGATTCCGCCATTCATAGTCCCTTCGCTTCCACACATTAGGACCCTACATTCCAGAGAGGAAATTTGCCCTCTCACCGATCCTCCAATGTCGCAAGCACGCATAGGATATCAAGGGCCTCTACTCCTAAACCAGGAGGAGACCACGCCGCAAACTTAGCCAGATTGGCTGCCCGTCTTTGGATAACCTTGGGTCGAATAAGGCAGGATATAGACACCTCGCCCGACCAAGCCAACATCGCCTTCAAACATTTGAAGGGGGCAACACAGGACAATACCGTAAAATTAATTAAGGTACAGCAACAAATCGCAGAAGGACAAGATGTCCATGACAACGAAATTGGGCTTTTGTTGATGCAGCTGGCAGGAGTAAAAGCGGAGGTCAAAGGGATTCAAGAGGAAATGATCAGGGAAGTTGCTAAGAAGATAGACGCCCAAGAAAGGCGTCAACAGGAACATGAAGAGGTAACCACGAGGTTACATGGAACGATCGGACACGAAAGCCAAGCAGCATTAGCCCGAGACCAGACTCTGGAACAGATGGTCCTCAGTCTAATAGCGGAATTTGTAGAATTCCGTGCGCAAGGCATCACTCGTGAAAAAGAGGTCAACCGTGTCTTAGGAGAAATGCGCTTAGATCAGACTACCCACCAGGCGGAGATCCGCGGATCTCAGGACCAGCAGCAACAACAAAATAACGAGACTAACAATACCCTGAAGGTATTAACACAGTCGATAAACAGAATGTTAGCTGCCGCACCAAGTCCCGAAGCTGCTGGACCCGCTCCCTTACCCGAAGTCCAAGAAACGGACAACGAGGAGTACTACGTTCCACCTACACGTAGGGAGAAGGGACAAGGCAGAGAAGCCGCTGATGCATCCCCCTCAGGTGCCCGAGGAGGCAACCCAGGGGATCCCAGTGATGATGACGATGATGATGATGAGAGAGGCAGGAGGAGAGGAGGTCCTAGCCAAGGCAGGCGAGGACAAACACCAGAACAGTCTGGTATGGCAGAAACACTTGCCAACGTGATGGTGCTGAATATTAAGCGACCATCAGAGCCACCCCCATTCTTCGCAGACAAACCTGCACAAGATATATACGTGTGGATTTTGCAATGCAACGATTACTTGGAGAGAAACCCGCGAATCTGGGACTATGTAAGAGAACGGATCATATACGCGCTCAGTCGTACAAGAGGAGAAATAGTCCTTTCCTATACGGTATGGCATTGGAAGGCCATGGATGGACTTCACGGGGAAACCCAGCAACCAGAGCGGGCGACATGGACCCGCTTTGAACATGATATGATCAAGCGATTCGCCACGGTAGAAGCCTAAAGACTAGCTCTGCGAGCAATGAAGCTAGTCACGTACGACGGCAGTTTTGAACGTTATCTAATAGTCATGCACAACCATAACATTCGTGCACGCAGGACCGGGGAATCCTGGAGAGAGGTAGTCGAAGACAAACTTCAGGAACCGATTGTCCGCAGGTTGTCGGCGCTGCAATATACAATGGATCAAGAATGGGAGGAGGCACTAAGGCTATGTGGACAGTCAGAAGGAGGAATTCTAGCCAGAAAGAAAATGGGGAGAGACCAACCGTCCAGGCCCAAAATAGTCCAAGAGGTCAAAAGCGAAGAGCGACGGGACTCTAAATCAAAGCGACAAAGGGATACTAAACCTTATGTCAAGGGAGGTGGAGCCCCACCACGAAAACGAAAAGGGGACGATGAACCGGAGAAGCCTAGGAAGAGGTTGGGAGGTGCGACAAAAACCACCCACACAAACTTCGCCCAGGCCCATACCAATATCCCGCAAAGGGTAATAGACACAGGGAGGAAAGAAGGAGATTGTACACATTGTGGAAAGAAAAACCACACCTATCAGACGTGTTGGGGAGATGCCCATATATCGGTGGCAACAGTGAGATTAAGACCAATAAAAATGGGAATTCGACGAGCAAGATTGGCTATTGAAAAGCCTAAATTAGCTCGGAGAATCGCAACCGTCCAGAACCCAGCCCGGGTAAATAAGATCTGGGAACTGGTGGACGACGAGGAACTGACCTAGGTCAGTTCATTGGCACCAACGGCGACGGCGTTTGGGTATTCAGAGTCCTGACGGAGCGGGAATCGAAATGGGAAACCCCTTCGGCTGCAGTGTATTGGGTACTGACCACGACGGGGATCGGGTACTCCGTGTGCAACTATGGGAATTGAAAGTCAAAATGATCAAAGCAGAGAGAAGCAAGTCTCTCCTTGGAGGGTCAACGCAAGTAGGGTCTAAGTGAAGGAACCCCACGAGGGACTTATGACCTCGAACACAAGAATCAATATATGGAGAGTCTTGATCGAAAGAGAGGATAGTTAACATGCCGACATGGCCCGGGAGCCAACAGTACGAAGTTCCTCGAGTCAGCTGGTGGTTGCCTGCTACCCGTGTGCAAGCAAGTTACTATACCGCAGAAGTTAGGACATAGCAATGCAAGATCTACCTGATGACAATACACGACAGGAGGACAACTGACGCGGATTGTTCCACCTACCACACAAGTCTGAGTTGTATTATACGTATGTACTATCTTGCCTTCTGGCCAGAGTGTGGGATAGGGATGTACCGCTTTGGTGCGCAAGGCCCCTCGGAGGGAGCTGGACGGATAACCAAAATCCCCAGGGAAAGGACTCGGTGAATACGGGAACCCCATGCCAGGGGTGTAAAATGGCTAATAACTGCCCGAAAATCTGCTATGAGCCTAGGTCTGGCGTGTCGGAAGAAGGCATCCAGCCTGAAAACTGGTCGTGCGCAATAGCGTATCGCTGAAACGCCGCTTTAGTATGTAGACCCAGATTGTTGGGGCTAAAGAGTTACTAGTTTGTCTGAGGAGACCTCAATGGTCGAAACTACGCGGGCGTAGTAACAAACATCTTGTTACCTACACCCAACACCAACGATGCCTAAACGAAAGAACCAAGAAAATCTTCTCTGCGCTAAGCGCATCGAGTTAGAAGCCCCAAAACCAAAACGATACAACAGTCCGGAGGGGATCGCTTACCTCTATATACACGATAAGCGATACAAAGTTAAGGTCTTGTTAGATTCGAGATCCAACGTATTCCTTATCAACAAAGGCCTAGTTGAAGACCTTCGCGTTCCCTCCACAGAACACGACAATGCAGTTGATATCTTAGGCTTTGACGGATCGTCAGCCCCATTGGGAGGAAAGTGTTACACCCTCCCAATAAAAATGGAAATAGGAAAAAACCGACACATGTCTGAAGTGTCGTGTGAAGTGGCTAAAGCAGGTCACTATGGAATGATAATTCCTTTTGGTGGGTGGCATCGTAAACACCCAGTGTCTCACATAGAAGATGCAGAAAATTGGACCTGCTCCGTAAAATGTTGTGAAAACTGTGTGGAAGAAGGTAAAGGAATAGCGGATATGTTCGAATATGATGAATCCGTCGCGTTGGATCCTAGCGCCGGTCGCATCGGTAGAATCGGAACCATCGAGAATACGGTAGAACTCGCATGATTACCGAAAGAATACTGGAATTACAAACATTTATTTGAAGCACAGAAGGCAGAAAAACTAGCACCTAGACGTACATTCGATCATGAAATTAAGTTGATTCCAGGATCAACTCCCCCCTGGGGGCTGATATATCCACTGTCCGAAAAACAACTTAAGGCTTTACTGGAATACTTGGAGACGATGATCAAACAAGGAAAAATCACCCGGAGCCAATCACCAGCAGGCGCACCCATATTATTCGTACCGAAACCAGACGGTAGACTACGTCTAGTTGTGGATTATGGAAATCTGAATAAGATTACTATCCTCAACAAATATCCCCTTCCACTAATGTCCAACTCAGAGATAGAGTAGCCGGGCCAAAGATCTTCACCAAGTTAGACCTTAAGGACGGCTACCACCTGATTAGGATAAAAGAAGGGGATGAATAGAAGACAGCATTCCGTACGAGATACAGGCACTACGAATATAAGGTTATGCCTTTTGGATTGGTTAACGCTCCGGCAACCTTCCAAGATATGAACAACCAAGTTCTACACGAATACTTGGACGTCGGAGTTGTGTGTTACCTTCATGCTATCCTCATCTACTCAAAAGATGAAAAGGAGCACATCGAAGCTGTTAAGAAAGTTTTACAAAGTCTATCAGACTTTCAGTTAGCGGTATCGCTAAAGAAATTGACCTTCCATGCCAGGGAATTGGAATTCTTGGGCTATATAGTAGCGGTCGATGGCGTGTCTATGAGGACCCGAAAGGTGGAATCCATAATGGTTTAGAAAGCGCCTTAGTCGGTTAGAGAAGTACAAGTCTTTATGGGGTTTGCTAACTTCTACCGACGATTTATCAAAAACCTCTCGCCTATTTGCAAACCAATAACTGAGACATTAAAAGGAAATCCTAAGAATTTCAAATGGGGAATCGAACAGGACATGGCTTTCACAGAACTACAGCACCGGTTCACCAAAGCCCCCATACTCCACCACCTTTTCCTAGAAAGAGAAACAGTGGTAGAAACGGACGCCAGCGATTTTGCACACGGCTGCGTCCTTTCCCTGTACTTTGAGAAAAGATTACATCCAGTAGCCTTCCATTCAAGAAAATTAAACTCGGCGGAGCGCAATTATGAGATTCATGATAAAGAACTTCACGCAATCCTCGAAGCCTTTAAGGAATGGAGACACTACTTGATAGGAACAGAAAAACCGATTACAGTCTTTACCGACCATCAGAACCTAGAATACTTCCTCACCTCGAAAGTCTGGAGTGGCCGTCAGATCCGATGGGCTCAGAAGTTGGTAGAATACAATTTCTGTATTGTATACTGACCAGGCACGAAGGGCGGAAACCCTGACGCATTAAGCCGACGGCCGGAGTACCGTCCTGAGGAGGGAGCTACGCATCGCAAACAGATAGTTTTGAAGGAAGAAAGTTTCCTAGTATCGTTGGTAGCGTGGGTAGGCGATGAGGGAGAAGTCTGGGATGGAGATAAGGATTTGAACTTGGAACATCGAAGAGGAGGAAAGGAACCCGTTATTAGGGTCAAAAGATTGAGCGAAAAGGCATACTTGCCAACAACGGGCTCAAGGATGGCAGCAGGGCATGACCTGTACGCCATAGAAAATTACATTGTCCCGATTTATAAACCAGCATTAATAAGAACGGGTATAGCAGTAGGACTACACGAAGGAACTTACGGAAGAGTTGCCCCAAGAAGCGGATTAGCGGTCCGTAGCGGAATCTCCACCGGCGCAGGGGTAATCGATGCGGATTATACCGTGGAACTCATAGCTATCCTATTGAACCATAAGGATGTGGATTGCCAGATAAATATGGGCGATCGCATAGCGCAGTTGGTGGTAGAAAAAGTCAACACCTCAGACATGATGGAAGTAGACAACTGGGAGGACACAGAACGAGGTACCGCGGGATTGGGAAGTACCGACATAGTGCCAAGATCCTTGCTCGTCAAGGAACTGGAACCTAGCATCAGCTACCTACAGGCATCGGCTAAAGACAACGAACATTAGTACGATATTTCTGATGTACCCGAAAAGGTTCTAATGTCAAATTCTATTATCCTGCAAAAGGGTATGAAGCCATTCAATCCTCAATTCCTAAGCGAAATACAGGCAGCTATCTGGACAGACACAGCATGGAGACAACGGAGGGAAGAACTCACTAGGTTACGAGACGAAGGAAAGGATTTTCCCAAAGACTTGACATTAACCGACGATCTACTATATTATAAGCAACGACTATTTGTACCAAATAGCCAGGCGCTATATACTAAGATTGCAGAAGGAGGTCACGATGCAAAAGTTGCAGGACATTTCGGGTAAGAAAAGACTTTGGAAATAATCATGAGAGACTTTTACTGGAAAGGACTTGCGGTATGGGTCAACGACTACGTACGATCCTGCGATGAATGCCAAAATAACAAGTCGCCTAGACACGCTAAGTACGGATTATTGCAACCACTGCAAATACCCTACACAGCATGGGCGTCAATTGCAGTGGACTTCATTACACAACTACCAGAGTCGCAAGGATGCACTCAGATAATGGTAGTAGTGGATCGATTCACAAAAATGGCACATTTCATCGGACTACAGACCTCGGCTACGGCCAAGGATGTTGCAAACGCATTCTTAAAAGAAGTATGGAGGCTGCGTGGCCTACCAACCAAAATCGTCACGGACATGGACTCAAAGTTTGCAGGAAAGTTTTGGGAATCCCTTTGCAAGGCGCGGGAAATTAAGCGTAGGATGTCAACGGCATACCACCCTCAGACTGGCGGACAAACTGAATGTACCTCCCCAGTGCTGGAAGGTTACCTGGGAAGTTTTGTCAATTACGATCAGGACGATTGGTATCAGCTGCTACCGCTAGCGGAACATGCCTATAACAACTCCGCAAGCAACGCCCACGGGATATCACCATTCTATGCGAACTGCGGATTCCATCCATGGAAAGAGTGGATGAAGGAGCGCGAAGCTCAAAATCCAGGAGCGACACTTTACGCAAACTGGATTAAGACGATACATGAACAAGAGAGAGGGTCGCGAGAAAAGACACGAGAAGGGATGTCAAAATACTAGGACCGAAAGGCTCGACAACAGCCGTACTTCAAGATCGGGGACAAAGTAATGTTGAACGCAAAAAACATCCGCACACGACTGAAATCCAAGAAGCTAAGTCCAAAGCTATACGGCCCCTTCCGAATTATGCAAAAACGGGGATCAAAGAGCGTTTAAGCTCAACATATCGGATCGATGGAACATCCATCCCGTATTGCAAGTCGCACTATTAGAACCCTACTGCGAGTCAGTGCATGACAATCGCCAACAACCCCCTAGAGAGCGGGAGGACATTGACGGCGATCTGCAATGTGAGGTTGAAAAAATCGTAAGAAGCGAGATTTGTTCTTACAGGAAATAAGTATGCGGCCGATATCAAGAGAAGCGGGAGCTGTGGTACTTTGTTAAATGGCAAGGATGTTCGGAAGATGAGAACACATGGGAACCTGCCACCAGTATGGAAAATGCGGAGGAAGTTGTGGAGAATTTTCATAATGAAAATCCGGACATGCCCGGAAGGGCAGAAGTAAGATAGTAAGGAAAAGGTTTTCCTACTGTGGCCAAGTAAATGCTGAAGGTTTTTTACCCTGACCACACTGAGTCTTAAAATGTATTTAGAAGAAATTATAAAATGGTTATAAAGGCATTCGAGGCGAAGCCTGGAAGGAGGTAGCTCATGTTAGGCATATGGAAATCCAAGACATGTGCACAGACCCACGGTAGGGTAACTGCGCACAGACCCTCAATTTACCAGAGTGCCAACACCCCCCTCCGGCGTCCTTAAGGGGCCCGCGCGTCATTAGCGAGATTTCGAGAGTTGTGTCCCATAACTAAAATGTCACATCAATGATGCCCACTTTATAACACCATATGAGTCGCTGCCGTCCGTCCGACCGCATCCTGTTTGCAGGATATATGACAGGGGACCTTTGACGACATCTGGGAAGTGCATGGGAGGAAACCCGTCGGAGGCGCATTGAGATAGTAGGCTTCAAAGTTTGGTTTCCTAACAATGGGCCGAAAGTGACGGGACCTTTTCGGCGCAATACTCCCTGAGGATATCGCAGTGGCGAAAGCTATTAGGTGTATACCGAACCCACCCATACCCTTCTGAGATCAGCTGTAGGTTGGTTGGTTCTAGCAATATGACCACTTTACGGAGGCCGGCGGACCAAGGGGCAGCACGCTCAGAATGGAAGACCTAGATAAGTCGGAGACCCTTAAGACGTTGACAAGTTGCGCTCGGACCTGCAATTGGCACTAGGTGGTTCGGCATGAACCAGATCACTTCATGACCAAAGAGACGACTCCACGATAGTTAACAAGACTAAAAGTCATATAAAAGTCTATGCGGACCCCTAAGTTGGAGGCCGCTGTTTGGTATAACAAATAGCGCAGTCATCTCAACAGAGGAATACTATTCCGAGTCCGCAAAAGGGTGAGATATGTTTCAGGGTCCAGCAGTGTTCGCACTTTTAAGATTCTAGACGTTTGCGTATTAATACCAGAGTGGTACTTCGGAGGCATAGTAGTTAGAAGTAGTCCGCGAACACTCAGACGTGGGATATAAATATCGAAGTTCCTCCCAAGCTTTACAGACCTCATCAAGCAATGGAGAATAGATCTTATCAACATAATATTGTTTTACGCTTTAAATCTTTACCTTACCTATTTTATTGAGATGAGCCTTCCTCGACAGATTCTCCAATCAAAGATTTCGGGCCTATGTCCCTCAGTTATATACTTGAGTTTGGCGTCAGCCTAACAGCCACAATGCAGTTGATATCTTAAGCTTTGATGGATCATTAGCCGCCTCTGGAGGGAAGTGTTACACTCTTCCTATAAGATTGGAAATAGGAAAAAATCGACACCTCTCTGTAGTTTCATGTGAAGTGGTTAAAGGAGGTCACTATGGGATGATAATTCCATTTAGTTGGTGGCATCGTGAATACCCAGTATCTCATACAGAAGATGCGGAAAATTAGATTGTCTCAGCCAAGTGTTGTAAAAACTGTGTGGAAGAAGATGAAGAAATAGTGCATATGTTCGAATATGATGAATTCGTCGCTTGGGATCCAAATGCACGTGGCATCGGAAGAATCGGAGCCATCGTAGATACGGTGGAACTCGAATCATTACCAAGAGAATAGTGGCATTACAAACATTTGTTTGATGCCCAGATGGCAGAAATATTAGCTACAAGACGAACATCCGATCACCAAATCACCTTGATTCCTGGACCAACTGCCCCCTCGGGTCTGATATATCCACTATCTGAAAAACAGCTTCCGGCTTTACGGGAATACTTGGAAACCATGATTAAGCAGGTAAAGATTACTCAAAGTCAATCTCCTCCGGGAGCACATATATTTTTCATATACAAACCCAATTGAATACTACGCCTAGTTGTGGATTATCGCAATCTTAATAAGATTACTATCTTCAACCAACATCCTCTTCCACTAATGTCCGAACTCTAAGATAGAGTAGCTGACGTAAGGATCTTCGCCAAGTTAGACCTTAAAGACAGCTACTACCTGATTAGGATTAAGGAAGGCAATGAATAGAAAATGGCCATTTGGACGCGATATGGGCATTACGAATATAAGGTTATACCATTTGGATTGGTCAATGCTCCTGCAACCTTCCAAGATATGATGAACCTAGTACTTAAAGAATACTTAGATGTCGGAATTGTCTGTCATCTAGACGATATTCTCATCTATTCAAAGGATGAAGAAGAACACATCAAAGTGGTGAAGGAAGTTCTACAAAGCCTATCAGACTTTCAATTAGCGGTATCGCTAAAAAAGTTGACCTTCCACGCCACTGAGATAGAATTCCTCGGCTATATGGTAGTGGTTGATAGGGTGTCTATGAGCACCCGGAGGTGGTATCCATAATGGTTTGGAAAGCACCTAAGTGGGTCAGAAAAGTACAAGTCTTTATAGGATTCAGTAACGTCTATCGACGTTTTATAAAAAACTTCTCGTCTCTTTGTAAACCTATAACCGAGACATTACAGGGAAATCCCAAGAATTCCAAAGGGGGACTGGAACAAGATACGGCGTTCGAAGAATCAAAACACTGATTTACCACAGCCCCCATACTCCACCAGTTCTTCCCAGGAAGAGAAACAGTAGTAGAAACCGATCCTAGCAATTTCGCACTCAATTGCGTGCTTTCTCAATTCTTTGAAAAAAGGTTACATCTAGTAGCTTTCCATTTCAGAAATCTAAACTCAGCCGAGTGCAATTCTGAGATTCAGGGTAAAGAACTTCTCGCAATTCTCGTAGCATTTAAAGAATGGAGACACTACTTGATCGGAATAGGAAAATAGATTACAGCCTTTACCGACTATCAGAACCTACAATATTTCCTAACCTCGAAAGTCTGGAGTGGCCGTCAAATTCCATGGGCTCAGAAGCTCGTGGAATACAATTTTCAGATTGTATACCAACAAGGCATGAAGGGTGGAAAGCCTGATGCATTAAGCCGACGGCCGGAGTACTGTCCTCAAGAGGGAGCTACGTATAGTGCACAAAAAACTTTAAAAGAAGAATGTTTCTTGGTATCATTGGTTGCAAGAGTAGGCGATGAAGGAGAAGACAGAGATAGAGATGAGGATTTAGATTTGGAACCTCGAAGAGATGGAAAAGAACCTGTTATTAGGGTCAAGAAATTGAACAAAAAGGCATATTTGCCAACTAAAGGTTCAAGAATGGTGGCGGGACATAACATGTATGCTATTGAACATAACATTGTCCCAAAATATGAACAAGCATTAATAAGGTCGGCTATAGCCGTGGGGCCCCCCGAAGGAACTTGCGGAAGAATTGCTCTATGAAGTAGATTAGCGGTCTGAAGTGGAATCTCTACCGATCTCGGAGCAATTGGTGCATATAATAACGGTGAACTCAAGGTTGTACTATTTAACCATAAAAATGAGGACTGCCAGATAAGAATGGGGGATCGCATAGCTCAGCTGGTTGTAGAAAAAGTGAACACCTCGGGTGTGATGGAAGTAGACGACTTGGAAGATACGGAATGAGAGATCGTGGGATTTGAAAGCACTGATATAGTGACAAGATCCCTGATCATCAAAGAACAGGAACCTAGCATCAGTTACCTGCAGGCATCAGCCAAAGACAACGAACACTAAGATGACATTTGGGAGGTACCACGGAGAGTTCTAGTGTCAAATGCGATAATCCTGCAAAAAGGTATGAAGCAATTCAACCTTGAATTATTAAACAAGATACAGGTAGCTATCAGGACAGATGCAGTTTGGAGGAAACGGAGGGAAGAACTCATTAGGTTACAAGATGAAGGAAAGGATTTTCCCAAGGACTAGACCTTAACTGACGATCTACTATACTATAAGCAAAGACTATTGGTACCAAACAGTGAGGTGCTTTACACTAAGATCGCAGAAGGATGTCATGATGCAAAGGTTGCCGGACATTTCGGACAAGAAAAAACATTGGAAATAATCATGAGAAACTTCTATTAGAAAGGGCTTGCGGAATGGGTCAACGATTACTTGCGATCATGCGATGAATGCCAACATAATAAAGCACCTAGACACACCAAGTACGTACTGCTGCAACCATTGCAAATATCCTACGCAGTATGGGCATCTATATCGTTGGACTTTGTCACTCAACTGGCGGAGTCGCAAGGGTGCACTCAAATCGCGTGGTAGTTGATCGGTTTACAAAGATGGCACATTTCATCGGACATCAAACCTCAGCTATGGCCAAGGATGTCGCAAACGCATTCCTAAAAGAAGTATGGAGACTGCATGGTCCACCAACCGAAGTTGTCATAGATATGGACTCCAAGTTAGCGGGAGAATTTTGCAAATCCCTTTGCAAAGCGCTGGAAATTAAGCGAATGATGTCAACGGCATATCACCCGCAGACTGACAGACAAACCGAACGTACCAACCAAGTGCTGGAAGAATACCTGCGAAGTTTTGTCAACTACGATCAAGATAACTGGTACAAGCTATTACTGCTAGCTGAATATGCCGATAACAACTCCACAACCAACACTCAGTGGATGTCACCGTTCTATGCGAACTATGGTTTCCATCCATAAACAGAGTAGATAAAGGTGCATTAAGCTCAAAATCCAGAAGCAACAACCTATGCGAACTAGATTAGGACGATATATGAACAAGCGAGAAGGTAACTAGAAAACACGCGGGAAAGAATGTCAGAATATTATTACTAAAAAGCTCGACAACAGCCAGACTTCAAGGTTGAGGACAATGTAATGTTAAATGTAAAGCACATTCGAACCCAACGGAAATCAAAGAAGTTAAGTCCAAAGCTATACGGTCTTTTTCAAAGAATGGAAAAATGCGAATTATGAGCCTTCAAGCTCAACATATCCGATCGATGGAACATTTGCCCTGTATTCCATGTCGCACTATTGGAAACCTATCGCGAATTAGTTCATGATAATTGCCAACAACCCGTGCGAGAACTGGAGGACATTGACGGTAATCTACAATGGGAGGTTGAAAAAATAGCGTGAAGCGAGATTTGCTCTTACAGAAAATGGATACACAGTCACTACCAAGAGCAGCAGGAACTGTGGTACTTCATCAAATGGCAAGGGTGTTAAGAAGATGAGGACACATGGGAGCCAGCTACCGGTATGGAAAATGCGGAGGAAGTTGTGGAAAATTTTCGAAATGAAAATTCAGACATGCCAGGAAGGGCAGAAGTAAGATAGTCGCGAAAAGGTTTTCCTACCATGGCCAAGTAAACGGGGAAGGTTTTTTACCCGGACCACACTATGTCTTAAAATGTATTTAAAAGAAATTATAAAAAATGCAATCGACGCAAAGCCTGGTAGGAGGTAGCTCATGTTAAGCATATGGAAATCTGAGATATGTGCACAGACCCACAGTAGGGTAACTGCGTACTGACCCTCAAGTTACAGGAGTGCCATCACCCCACTCCGGCCCCTTTATGGGGCCCGCATGTCATTAGCGAGATTTCGAGAGTTGCGTCCTATAACTAAAAAGGCACATCAATGAAGCCCACTTCATAACACAATATACATCGCCGCCATACCTCCGACTGCATGCTGTTCATAGGGTATATGGGAGGAGACCTTTGGCGACATCTGGGAAGTGGAACGGAAGAAATCCATTCTAGATGCATTGAGATAGTAGGGTGCAAGGTTAGGCTTCCTAAACTATAGGCCGAAAGTGACGGGATGTTTTCGACGAAATACTCCAGGAGGATGCTACAATAGCATAGGCTATTAGGAGTATACCAAATCCACCCATACCCTTCTGAGATCAGCTGTAGGTTGGTTGGTCCTAGTGATAGGACGCCTCTATGCCGGCTGGCAGACCAAGGGGAAGCATGCTCAAAATGGAAGACCTAAATGAGTCGGAGCCCCTAGTGACGTTGACACGTTGGGCTCAGACTTGCGATTGGCACTAGGTGACCCGGGGTGAACTTGATCACTTCACGACTCAAGAGACTACTAGAATGATAGTTAACCAGACTAAAGTAATAGAATAGTCTATGCGGAAATCTAAGTTAGAGGCCACTGTTTAGAATACTCAATAGCGCAGTCATCTTAACCGAGGAATACTACTCCCTATCCACGAAAGGTTGTGATAAGTTTCAGGGTTAAACGGTGTTCACACTTATAAGATTCTGGACGTTTGTGTACTAAAACCAGGATGGTACTTCGGGGCCATAGTAGTTTGAAGTAGTCCACGAACACACAGACACGTGAGATAGATATCGAAGTGCCTCCCGAGCTTTACAGACATTATCAAGCAATGGAGAAGAGATTTTATCACTATAAAATTGCTTACGCTATAAATCTTTATCTTACCTATATTGTCGAGATGAGCCTTCCTTGACAGATTCTCTGAACAGAGATTTTGGCCTACGTTCCTCCGTGATAGACTTGAGTTTGACGTCCCCCTTACCGTTGGGCTTCCTAATTATAGGTCTAAGGTGATGGAACATTTTCAGTGAAATACTCAAAGAGGATGTCCCAGTAGTTGAGGCTATTGAGGACATACCGAATCCACTCATACCCCTCTGAGATCAGTTGTAGGTTGGTTGGTCCTAGTAATAGGATCCCTCTACGAAGGCTGGCAGACCAAGAAGAAGGACGCTCCGACAGAAAAACCTAGATAAGTTGAAGACCCTTAAGACGTTAACATATCATGCTTGGACTTGTGATTGACGCGAGGTGGCCTGGGATGAAACTGATTGCTTCATGACCGAAGAGACTACTGGAATGATAGTCAACAAGACTAACGTAATATAATAGTCTATGCGGATAACTAAGTTCAAGACTACTATTTGGTATAATAAATAGCAAACTCATCTTAACAGAGGAATACTATTCTCTAATCATAAAAGGATGTGAAAACCTTTCGCGTTAAATAGTGCTCGCACTTATAAGATTCTGGACATTTGCATATTAAAACCAGAGTGGTACTTTAGAGGCATAGTAGTTAGAAGTAGTCGGTGCACACTCAGATGCAGGATATAAATATTGAAGTACCACGCAAGCTTTACAGACATCATGAAGCAACGGGGAAGTGATCTTATCAATAGAAAATTGTTTCATGCTTTAAATTTTTATCTTACCTATTTATTGAGACCAGCTTTCCTCGACAGATTCTTGGATCGAAGATTTAGCCTATATTTCTCAATATTAGTAGAGTTTGGCATCTGCCTAATAGATATCAGGAAATGTTATGGTTTCAAAGTTTTCTGTTTACGATGCATAGCTCCCTCCTCCAGATGGTACTCTGTCTATCTACTTAATGTGTCTGGCTTTCTGCCATTCATGCCTGGTCAGTATACAATATAAAAATTGTATTCTATTAACTTCTGAGCCCATCGAATTTGTTGGCCACTCCAGACTTTTGAGTTGAAGAAGTATTGTAGGTTTTAATTGTCAGTAAAGACTGTAATCGGTTTTTACATTTCGATCAAGTATTGTCTCTATTTCATGAATCCTTCGCAGATGACGCGAAGTCTCTTATTATAAATTTTGTAACTCCACTAACCTGAGTTCACCTTTCGTGAATGAAATGCTACTGCATGTAGCTTTTTCTCAATGTGTTGAGAAAGAATGCAACCAAGTGCAAAATCCCTAGTGTTAGTTTCTACTGGTGTTTCTGTTTCCAGAAAAAGGTGGTAGTGTATGGAGGCTGTATGAATCAGTGCTTCAGTTCTTCAAAAGCCGTATTCTACTCTACTCTCTATGTGAAATTCTTAAGATTTCCTTCTAATGTGTTGGTTATTGGCTTACAGATAACCAAGAAGTTTTTTATAAATCGTCGGTAGAAGTGAGCAAATCTAATAAAGACTTGCACATCTCTAACAGATTTGGGTGGTTTTCAAACTATTATGTATTCCACCTCTCACACGCTCATGAATACCCCATCAATTGCTATAATATGGCCTAGGAATTGTATTTCTATGGCTTGGAAGGTCGACCTTGTTAGTGATACCGCTAGTTGAATGTCTGCTAGACTTTGTAAGAGTTTTTTACCTGCTTTGATATGTTCCTTTTCATCCTTTGAATGCATAAGAATGTCGTCTAAGTAATATACTACTCCAACATTCAAGTATTCCTTTAGTACTTAGTTCATCATATCTTGGAAAGTTGGCAGAGTGTTGACTAATCCGAAAAGCATGACCTTATATTCATTATGTCTATATCCCATACAAAAGGCTGCTTTCCTTTTATCTCTTTCCTTAATCCTAATCAAGTGGTAGCTGTCTTTAAGGTCTAACATGGTAAAGATCTTTATGCTAGCTATTCAGTCTCAAAGTCAAGACATTAATAGAAGAGGATGTTTGTTATGGATGGTACTCTTATTTACATTGCAGTAATCTACAACTAGGAAGAGTCTTCCATGAGGCTTCGGTACGAATAGTGTAGGTGCTCCAGCTGGAAATTGACTTTGGGTAACTTTTCCCTGCATAATCATGGTCTCCAAGTATTCTCTTAGGGCCTTAAGCTGGTTTTCAGATAGTGGATATATCGCTCCTGAAGGGAGTATTGAATCTGGAATCAACTTAATCTCATGGTTGAAAGTTCATTGTAGGACTAACCTTTCTGCCATCTGGGCTTCAAACAGATGTTTGTAATGCCAGTATTCGTTTGGTAATATTTCGAGTTCCACTGTGTTTTCAAAGGTACCCATTTATCCAATGTGACTAGTATTTTGGTTCAAGGCAACAGATTCATCATATTTGAACATATTTGCTACTCCTTCATCTTCTTTTACACTGCTGTCAAAACTTTCTGCGGTGAAGGTACCATTTTCTACATCTTTTATGAGTGACACTAGGTGTTCTCGATACCACAAACTAAAAGAAATTATCATTCTATAGTCACCTGCTTTAGCAACTTCATGCTATTCTTCAGTTGTGTGTTAGTTCTTTCTTATGTTCAACTTTATAGGTAGGGTATAACACTTCCCTCCTGAGGTTGCTGATGAGTCATCAAACTCCAAGATATTAATTACATTATTGCATTCAACAATGGGAATACGAAGGTCTTCAACTAGGTCCTTATTGATAAGGAACAGGTTAAATCCCAAGTCTAATAAGACTTTAACCTTGAATCACTTATCTTGTATACGGAGGTAAGTGCTCCTTTCTAGACATTCGTATCATTTTGGTTTTCAGCGTCCGATTCTACATGCTTAGTGCGCCTTAGCTTTTCTTCATTTCTTGGTTTAGACATTGTTGATGATGGGTGTAGGTAACAAGATATTTATTACTACGCCCACATAGTTTCAACTACTGAGATCTCCACAGAAAAGCTTGCAATTATTAGTTTTAACAATCTGGATCTAGATACTAAGTGGCACTTCACTAATACGCTATTGTGCATGACCAGTTTTCAGGTTGAATACAGTTTCCCAACATGCTAGACCTAGGCTTATAGGAGATTTTCAGGCAGTTATTAGTCATTTTACTCCCCAGGTATGGGGTTCCTGCTTTCAACAATCCTGTCCATTAGGGTTTCAGTTATCCATCTAACTACCTCAGAGGAGACTTAAGTATCAAAGCAGTACATCCCTGCCCTACACTCTGGCCAGAATGCAAGACAGTACACACATATAATACGACTCAAAATCTTGTAGTAGGTGGAACAGCCCATGTCAATTATCCTCCTGATTGTATTATTATCAGGTAAATCTTACATTGCTATGTTCTAACTTCTCCAATATAGTAACTTACTTCCACATGAGTAGCGGGTGACCACCAGGTGATGCAAGGAACTTCGTACTATTGATGCTTGGGTTATTTGAGCATGTTGAATATCTTTTCTTTCAGTCGAGACTCTTCATCCATTGATTCCTCGTATTCATGCTCTCAAGTCCTTTGTGGAGTCTCTTTCCTTGTAGCCTACTTACTTCGAACTTTAACTGAGAGACTTGCTTCATACTACTTTGATATTTTTGAGTTTCAACTCCTGTAGTTCCACATGGACAACCCAATCGCCATAGTGGTTGATATCCGATACACTCTAGGCAAACAGGGGGTTCCTACTGTAATTCCAGTTCCTGGTTGACACTGACTACCTAGACGCCATTGCCATTGGTACCTCTGAACTGACCAAGGTCAGTTCTTTATCATCTGCTAGTTCCCAAATCCTATTAGCACTGGCTGGTTGCTACACGGTAGCTACTCTGTGTGCTAGCTTAGACTTTATGATAGTCAATCTTGCACAACAAATTCCCATTTTTATCAGTCCTGAACTAACAGTTGTTGCTGATATATGAATATCTCTCCAACATGTCTGGTAGCTGTAGTTCTTTTCTACAATATGTACAATTCTTTCTCCACCATCCAGTATCAATTACACTTTACAGGATACCAGTATGAGCCTAGTCAAAGTTGGTGTGGATTGTATTTGCCACACCTCCTAACTTCCTTTTTGACCTTTCTGGCTCATCCTCCTGTTTTTGTTTTCATGGTAGAGCTCTACCTCCCTTGATATAAGGTTTGTTAGTCCTTTGTCTATTTTGTTTAGAGTCCTGTTGGTCTTCTCTTTTGACTTTATAGGCTTCTTTCAACTTAGGTGGTTGGTCTCTTACCAGCTTTTTTCTCCCAAGTAAAGCTTTTTTGAACTGACCAACTAGTCTTAATGTTACTTCCCATTCTTCATCTGTGTGATAGTGTATCGCTGACAATCTGCAGGTTATTTTTTCTAGAAGTTTGTTTTCCACTTCCTCCCTCCAGGACTCAACTGTCATGCATGCCCTGATATTGAAGTTGTACATAAATGTTAGGAATAACTCAATATCACCTTCGTACTTGACCAATATTATATCTCATAGCACTTGTCTTTCTGCTTCAACAGGGTAAAACGCTTTATCATATCATGTTCAAACCTTGTCCAAGTAGTCAGTTCTGGCTCTTGTATTTTCCCCTGAAGTCTGTCCATAGCCTTTCTGTACCAGATAGTATACGGAAGGACTATGTCTCCTTTTGTACGATAAAGTGCATAGATAACTCATTCTCAGGCATTTTCTCAGATCTGCAAATTTCATTCAAAATAGTCAGTACACTGTATAATTTAGACATATATATCTTGTAAAGATTTAGCTTCAAAAAGTGGGGGTAGTTCTAATTGTTGCTAAATATTTTGTACCATCATGTTGGCAAGTGTTTCTGCCATCCCAGAGTGATCTGGTATTTGTTCTCTCTTTCTCCAGTTAGGACTGATGCTTTTTCTTCTACTTTCCTCATCATTATCGTCATCTTCATCATCTGGATCCTCCGAGTCACCTCCTTGTGCCCATGAGGGGATTGCATCAGCAGCTTCCTCACCCTTGCCCTTCTCTCTCGCTGTCTTGGAGGTCAATAATAGTCTTCACCATCTGCCTCCAAAGCTGGAGATAAGGGTATTACCCGGCACGTACTTTGTTGGGATATTGTAGCCAGTATCTCATTCACTAATGCTGTTAATGCTCTCATGGCGTTGTTTGATTCCTCTCCTAGTTGATGTTGCAGGGTTTTGATTTCCCAGATCTCCTTCTGGTGAACCATGTGATCCAACCGCCAGGAATCTAATACATGGTTAACATTTCTTCCACGGTTGCTACATCACGAATGGAAATCAAGGAATTCCGTTCTGACGCTGCTAACCATTTGTTCCAAGGTTTGGTCCTGGGCTAATACCTCTTGGCTTTATTCCCTCAGGGTTCCATGTAACCTTCTGGTTACTTTCTCATATTTCTACGGACGCTTGTCTTGCAGGTCTATCTTCTTTGCTACTTCCTATTGTATTTCCTGTTAGATATTATTGATGTCTTGTTCTACGCCAGCAAACTGCATCAGCAATATAGTGATGATGTTGTCGTGAACATCTTGCCTGCTGGCCATTTGTTATTGTACCTTAAGTAGTAGTAAGGTTTGTCATAGATGACTTCTTTCAAATATTTTAAGTCAATATTGGCCTGGTCTAGTGATACATCTATATCTTGTCCAATTTGACACAAGGTTATTCCTTGACAGCTAGCGAATGTAGCTAGGTTTGCAGGGTAATCTGATGGTTTTGGGATTGATACTCTTAATATCCGAGAAGCACTGACCGCCCTGGATGATCGGAAAGATGGGGTTCTGATTCTTCGTAGGAATCAGATGTCAGGGGTATTGATAGAGATTCAATGCATTCAGTTGAGTCATCAGTATGTCCTTAGTAGCTTCTGCCACTGTGGCATCCTCTTGGAATATTTCACTGAAAACGTCCCATCACCTTTGGCCGTAATTAGGAAGCCGAACTTTGGAGCCTACTATATCAATATGCCGCACCCGGAATCCTTCCATTCTACTTCTCAAATGTTGCCAAAGGTCCGTTCCCATATACCTTGTGATAAGCATACGGTCGGACAGATTGCAGTAATGTATATGTAGTTATAAAGTAGGCTTCATTGATGTGACACTTTTGTTACAGGACACAACTATTGAAATCTCTCTAATGATATCCAGGTCCTATACAGGGGTGGGAGAGGGGTATTGTCTCTCCGGAAAATCGAGGGTCTGTGCACAGTTACCCTACCATAGGTCTGAGCACATGTCTTAAATTTCCATGTGCCTAACAAACTCGCAATGTCTAGAGGCTATAATTGGTATGTAGTATGCGGAGGCAAGCACTGTGAACTGACTCTATTGTCCAAATAATAAGTTAAAAACTGTGCATTGATATGGGAATTATAGCTCTTAAATATAAGTGGCCTAGTGTTACAGTCCCTAACCGATATCAGTTCTCAGCAACAGGTAGACGATACTTCTCTTGTTCTCTCTCGACGATAGTTCTTAGACCTGTGTCTCCAATAAGCTGGGAGAGACTCTTGTGTCTCTGATCCTTATCGCCTATCGTACTCTTTCTTCAACTCGACTCTTATAGTAGAGTCGCTGTCTTGTACGTAGGTATTTGTAAAGAGAGTGCAGGTTTTATATTCGTAAAAGCATAAAGTAATAAGTAAGGAAATACCTTAGAATGAAGTATGAAGAGCCTATCTACTCAGACTTCTTTTTTTTTTTTTTTTTTTTATCATCAATTTTGTTTTATGTTTTAAGGCATGCTATCAGCATGGAGCGCTAGCTATGGCAGACACATAAACCTCTCCCCCTATGCCAGCCCGAAATAGCCAGAAGAAAAACCGTCAACCAACCCGAACAGAAAGGCACACTGGCAGACAGGACCGAAACCCCCAGAACATGAAACCCCCTGTCCGAACCATGCACAGTGGAAAAAGCTCTCACGCCCTGTAACTTGTAGTATATACAAACGGCAAAGACTGTAAAGAAAAGCCACCCAAGACCATCAGAATAAAAGAAACCCCACTCCCCGACAGTGGTCCAAACCCATAGCAAGAGCCACCCTAAATGGTCTTAACCCGGCTGATCAGTGCCACGTACGACAAAAACATGTCTACGGCTAAGGGCATGCCTGGCAAAGTGGAAGGGGAACAGAAGAAAGGAAAGCCCAAGCCGGGAAAAATGAAACCGGTGGCAGAGTACAGGGACTAGTGCCATCCAGACCGGGAAGCCCGGTGGGGACGCCAAAAGGGCGTCAAGGTAAGGTGATAGAGCAGTAGGGTGCAAGCCGAGTGAGGGTGCAGCAGTAGTGTGCAAGCCAATCCAGCCATGAGGGCACGGCGGAAACTGAACGTGACCGTGTCAACTATCGGTAATCGTGTTCGTGTCTGACTAAGCGGTCCCCGGGAGTGGAAGGTAAGTGATCTTACCTCGTCTCTCATGTAGTCCCTTGTTCCGTGAGAGATAGCGTCACTTAGTGGATGGAATAACACCGCTTAAGCCAACCGTGGGGAGAAGCAAGATCGACCCAAGGGCCTATTGGAGAGTCCTCGCATTCTGCAAACAGTGTTCCCAGCCGTCTGAAGTATGGGAAGCGAATGGTCACTGACCATGTGGAGGGGCCTCACTAAGCGAGGAGAGAGGCGGGAACTGGCAGCGCGAAAAGGCATACCGGAACCCAGAGGGAGGGAAGCCCCCATGTGTAAAAAAAACTGCCAAGGACAGCGGGAAAAGGTGGATGGCCATCACTCCTAGGCCAAAGCCATCGAGAGAGGAGAGGGGTGGGGCGGATGGTTCGTAAGATCCCAACTGTTGAAGGTTAATTTCAAGAGCGAGGAAAATAGAGGAGACGGAGGATAGCTTATCTACTCAGCCTTTTTCTTTTTTTCTTTTTNTTTTTTTTTTTTATCTGCATGTATTCGTTGATTTATGGTACAAGAACTTGCATGCAGCGCTAGCTATGGCATAAACAAAACCTTAATCGCAAAAACCCGCAAGTAACAAAAGAAATCTCGCACTCATACTATGAAAACCTCCTAAACGTGTCCGATGGCCGACACCAAATCCCTAAGGAAATAAAACAATAAAACGCATGATCATAACAAAAAACTATCTCCTAGCAAACTAGGAAAATCTTATGGGCGTAGGTCGTCATTCCCTCAGGGGGCGAAGCCGTGGATAGGTAGAGTGGAGGCGTCCACCCCGGGGGGGTGATGAGGGTCCCGTTCAGCAGGGGGCATGCCTAGTGGGAAGCCTGTCGCTGTGACGTTTATGTATCTGGCGAGGGAGTTGAGAGCGGCGGGGTTTGTCCAGAGGGGGCTGTCCCTGTCTAACAAAGTGAGGCCGTGGAGGTGACGCTCACGAGGTTCCCTGCGGGACTCGCAGGTCAGGATCACGTGGGTGAAGTCTTCTTCGTCCTCCTCGCAAAGCGGGCAGAGGGGAGAGGGGTCTTCGGTGAACCACGATGGATGGGCGGCGAGGTAGCTTTCGCCCGCGCGCATTTGGTGGATCCTTCCCACCATGAACCAGCCCAACCCCATGAAGGAGTGGGGTGTCAGGGTCATGGAGTATTGGTAGGATGGGGGCGGCGGGAACTGGTCGTTGCATTCTTTGACTAGCGCTGACCTAGCGTTCAACTTGATCGACATGTAGGATGCGCTGCCCTCCCTAATCGGAAGACAGGCTGGCAGGAGGAGGTCAGGGGAAGCCACCGGCAGAGGGCCAGAGGCGGGGATGAAGGCGAGGGTCCGATGGGCAATGGCATCGATTGGAAGGTGTTTTTGTATAGGCGGGGAGGGGACAGCGGATCTCCACGAAAGGGGAGCATAGACCGATGTCAGGCCGCGCGTATGGTGGCGGTGGTCGTCAAGGGCCCTGAAGGGGGACGACGTAGGGAACGTTGGGAGGAGCCTGGCAGTTGCCGGATTGGCTTCCAGTGGGAGGCAGACCAGCCTTGTCGCTGCAAGTCTCTGGTGGTAACGTATCAGAAGGGGCATGGGGGGGAGGGCCGACTCGCAGGCGAGGGCACCAAGTGGTGTTGAGGAGAAGCAGTTAGTGACCCATCTCTGGACAGACCTCCAGAAGACCGACATGCAGTCTAGGAGTGTGAGACTTGGAGAGAAGAGGTCGGCGCCATAAAGGAGGATCGGGGAGATTAGGGATATCGCCAGGCGGTGGCTGAGGAAAGGGGGGAGGCCCTTACTGGGTCTCGAGAGTCTTTTGATGGTGGCGAAGGCCCCTTGGGCCAGGCCAAGTCTTCTAACAAAGTGGGAAGTGGTACCTCTCGTACCCAAGGTGGAGGAGGGCTCGAACCAGTACCCGAGCCAACGTATCAGTTTGGAGGGGCGAAAGACGAGGTCGTCTCGCAGGACTGGGATTGGGGGCGGGGGGACCTTCTGAGAGGGGGTCTCCCAGTGCATGAGTTCGGTTTTCGGGATCGAGAAGGACACTCCCTGTCTGCTAGCTTTCCGCTGCATGACTTTAGTTATGCCTTGCAGTCTCTGGATATTCGTCCGGTACGAGCCCGAGGCCACCATGACTGCGAAGTCGTCCACGTAGGAGAGGATTAGGCCCCTGGGGACCGGGAAGTGGAGGGCCGAGATGTAGATCAGAAAGAGTAGGGGGGAGATTGGGGAATCCTGGGGGGTACCGACCGAGACTTGTGAGAAGATTTGGGGCGCGCCCTGGAAAACAAGGCGGCAGCTGCAGCCGTGGAGGAAAGATCTTATCCTCGAGACCATGTAGGGGTTGACCGCCTTGGTGGCAAGCCTGTTGCAGAGTATCGGGGCCGAGACGTTGTCGAAGCCTCCTTTGATGTCTAGGAAGAGGGTCGAAACCTTGAACTTGGGGCGCATGAACAGTTGTACTTCGTGGGAGAGGGTGGCCGCCGCGTCAAAGGTACTCAGACCAGGAAGGGAGCCAGTCTGGTTGGGGGAGAGGAGGCCCAGAAACCGGGCCAGGGCTGAAAGTCTGTTCGCCATCACCCTCTCCAAGATCTTTGAAACAGTCTCTAGGAGGACGATGATACGAAAAGAAGCGGGAGTGTCGTAGGAGGACTTGCCAGGCTTGTCCAGCACTATGCCGCTGGCCTTTTTGAGGGAGGGAGGGTGGTGCCCATACCTAACCAGGGGGCCCAGGGCCTATCTACTCAGCCTTTTTTTATTTTTATTTTTATTTTTATTTTTTTTATCTTCATGTATTCATTGATTTATGGTACAAGAACTTGCATGCAGCGCTAGCTATGGCATAAACAAAACCTTAATCTCAAAACTCGCAATCACAAAGGAAACAATCGCACCAAACTATAAAATCCTCCTAATCGTGTCCGATAGCTGACACAAAATCCCAACGGAAATAAAACAATAAAACGCATGATCATGACGAAAAATAAATATCCTAAAAAGTTAAAAGAAAAACATAACGGGCAGAGGCCGATCCCATTTCTGGGAGCGAAAACGTAAATTGGTAGAGCAGACGTGGCCGCGTTCGTGGGTCGGTCGTGATCCCGCGCTACTGGGGGCATGCCTGGAGGGAAACCCGGCGCCGTAACGTTTATGTATCTAGCAAGGGAGTTGAGAGCGGAGGCGTTTGACCAGAGGGGGCTGTCCCTATCTAACGAGGTGAGTCCCAGGAGGTGGCGCTCATGAGGTACCCTGCGTGACTCACAGGTCAGGATGGCATGTTCGAAGTCCTCCTCGTCCTCCGCGCACAACGGGCAGAGGGGAGAGGGATCCTCAGTGAACCATGACGGGTGGGCGGCGAGGTAGCTCTTGCCTGATCGCATCTGGTGGATCCTCCCCGCCATGAACCTGCCAAGCCCCATAAAAGGGTGGGGTGCTAGGGACACGGGGTAAGGGTAGGCCGGGGGCGGCGGGAACTGGTCGTTCCAGTCTTTGAGTAGAGCCGATCTAATTCTCAGCTTGATCGACTTGTAGGAGGGGGAGTCTTCTCCAATTGGGAGAGAGGCTGGCAGGAGGAGGTCGCGGGAAGCCACCGGCAGGGGGCCAGAAACTGGGATGAAGGGGAGGGCTCGGTGAGCAATAGCATGGATTGGAAGGTGTTTTCTTATAGGCGGGGAGGGGACGGCGGACCTCCATGAGAGGGGAGCGTAGAACGATGACAGGCCCCGCGTGTGGTGCCTGTGGTCATCGAGGGCCCTGAAAGGTGATGAAGTGGGGAACGTGGGGTGGAGTCTGGCCGTTGCTGGATTGGCTTCCGGAGGGAAGCAGACCAGCCTTATGGCTGCAAGTCTTTGGCGGTGACGTATCAAAAGGGGCATGGGGGGCAGGGCTGACTCGCAAGCGAGGATGCCAATAGGCGTCGAGGAGAAGCAGTTCGTGACCCATCTCTGGACAGACCTCCAGAAGACCAACATGCGGTCGAGGAGGGTGAGGCTTGCGGAGAAAAGGTCCACGCCGTAGAGGAGGATCGGGGAGATCAACGATGATGCCAGACGATGGTAGAGGAAGGGGGCGAGGCCCTGACCGGGTCTAGATAGTCTCTTGATTGTGGCGAAGGCGCCTTGGGCCAGTCCGAGCCTTCCAACGAAGTGGGAGGTGGTACCCCTAGTGCCTGAGGTGGAGGAGGGCTCGAACCAATAACCGAGCCATCGTACTAATTTAGAGGGGCGGAAGACCAAGTCGTCCAGCAGAACCGGAATTGGGGGAGGGTGGACTTTCTGGGAGGGGGTCTCCCAGTGCATGAGTTCGGTTTTCGGGATCGAAAATGACACACCCAGCCTACCAGCCTTCCTCTGTAGGATCTTGGTGATGCCCTGCAGTCTTTGGATATTCCTCCGGTAGGAGTTCGAGGCTACCGTAACCGTGAAGTCGTCCACGTAGGACAGGATAAGGCCTCTAGGGACCGAGAAGTAGAGGGTGGAGACATAGATGACAAAGAGCAGGGAGGAGATCGGGGAGCCCTGAGGGGTACCAACCGAGACAGGAGAGAAGATTTGCGGAGCACCCTGGAAAACCAGGCGGCAGGTGCGGCCATGGAGGAAACACATTATCCACGAGACCAGGTAGGGATTGACCGCCCTGGTGGCGAGTCTGTTGCAGAGTATTGGGGCCGAGACATTATCGAAGCCAGCCTTTATGTCCAGGAAGAGGGTCGAGACCTTGAGCTTAGGGCGCATAAACAACTGGACCTCATGAGAGAGGGTAGCCGCCGAGTCGAAGGTGCTCAGACCAGGTAGGGAGCCTGTCTGGTTGGGGGAAAGGAGGCCCAGGAAACGGGCCAGGGCCGAGAGCCGGTTTGCCATCACCCTCTCTAGGATTTTGGAAATGGTCTCTAAGAGGACGATGATACGGAACGATGCAGGGGTGTCGTAGGAGGGCTTACCAGGCTTGTCCAGAACTATGCCGTTGGCTCTTTTCAGGGAGCGAGGGTGGTGTCCATATCTTACTAGGGGACCCAAGAGGGATGTGAGGATGGCCGGGTTAATCGAGTGGACCTTCTTCCACACTGAGTAGGGTATTTGATCTGGTCCTGGGGCAGAGGACGAAGAGGACATCCGAAGAGCCGCGGATATTTCTTCCGCCGACAGCACAGGGACGTCTTTAAACTCACGTAGGATGCGAGGGGGGGGAGAAGACCTCTTCTTGCGAAAGAAGTGCTCAAGGAGGGCTTTGTTGATTTCGTGGGGGCTTTCTGCCCCGGAATTTGTGGCAATCTGTCAGGAGGTTTGCCGAACGCGAACCTTTTCGCCTTCCAGAGGGACTGGGGGTTAGCTGTCTGCAGGAAGTTCTTCCAGTATTCATTCTTGGCTTTTTTGATGGCCTTGAAGTACAGGAGGCGTGCTTCCCTGCACAGTTCTTTGGACGAGGGGAGGGG
>JACCEG010000682.1:0-38188 GCA_014065205.1 Tuber brumale | reverse complement strand
GGGGGGGTGGATGGTTCGTGAATACCTAGCGTTGAGGGTTGATTTCAATCGCCGGGTGTGTAGAGGAGACGGAGGATGTTCTATCTAATTAGTCCTAGTGACCTCCTTATATAGTTGCCCTTCACACCATTGTGACTCATACTACAAGTCACGCACTACTTATAACTCACAACTGTGAGTCATATAAAACATCATAAACTAGTCATATGACCAAAGTAGTCACATGCGCGAAACTCACGACCTCTAAATGAGGTCATGTGCGAAACATAACATATCATCATAACCATATCATATGACCAAAGTTGTCATATGTGTGAAACCCATGACCTCTAATGATGTCATGTGCGAAACATAACATACCTATGACTCATAACTATAAGTCTTGTAAAAACCTCTTTCTCGCTAAGCCACATTCGTGACAGGGGCATCTGGTAGTAATAGGAGTTGTCAGGGGTATCTGGTGGTAATAATGGAATTTTGGGAGTCTCTAGTGGTAACCGGAAATATCTGAGACATCAGGAAGATATTCTATCAGAAGACTTGGCAAGCCCTATTTTTGGAT
The DNA here is from genome assembly GCA_014065205.1 of Tuber brumale. Classification (NCBI taxonomy): domain Eukaryota; kingdom Fungi; phylum Ascomycota; class Pezizomycetes; order Pezizales; family Tuberaceae; genus Tuber; species Tuber brumale. The sequence goes on along the minus strand of JACCEG010000682.1, from coordinate 37,626 downwards.
CTGGTTACCATCACCTAGAGGTCATACTAGTACAGCTAGATCAACAATGATCTGATATTGTGCTAGTTCTAGTAAGTACGAGAACCAGCCTCTCTGTAAGAAAGCTAAGCTTGATGTAGTAGCAAAAATAACAGACATAGCAGGATATTTATTTTAGGTTCTAGATAAATTGTAGAGCAAAAATGCTCCAAGTTTTCTGCGTAAAAGCAAGTGATAGTTTAGTTGTGCTAGTATTAACCTGGCCTGGGCCAGTTATGGTTCAATTTCCCAGTCCACACAACCTCACAACCACACAACCTCTCTGACTTCTGGTACCTTCATTACTTTCTCAGTGCTAAGTTTAATGCCAGATTCCTTCAGTCCTCTTCGGATGCAGTATGTGATACTTTGGCACTCAGACCTATGTGACTCCAACTATGTAATAGAGCAAAGAACATCTACCAGGTACTAATACGTATTGAGTTACAAGCTGGTGAGACTTTGACTAAGTACTGATTCTGACACCAGATTTCTTCAGGGCCCTTACGATATAGTATTCAATACTTTGGCACCTAGAGATATGCAATGCTAGCTATCATATGGGCTATAGAATGTCTACTCGATACCAAAATCCATGGAGTTACAGGCTGTTTTAAAAATAGTATTTCCTGGTGGGGCTTTGACTAAGTGCTGACTTTGATGCCAGATTCCTTCATAGTCCTTGGAAATCAACCTCCGATACCCAGGCACATCGGCCTACTCAATGCCAGCCTCCCAATGAGCTCCACAATGTCTACTCAGTATTAGCACCCTTAGAGATACAGGTGGTTATGAAAGTTGTGCTTCTTTGGTGAGGCTTTGGCTAAGTGCTAACCTAGAGGTCAAATTCCTTCACAGTCCTTTGGGCGGAGCTTCAGATGCCTTTGCACCTAGACCCACCCAACATGCGCCTTCCAACAAGCTATGGAATGTGTACTTAGTATCAATATCCATGGAGATACAGGCTGTTATGAAAGTTGTACATTTGTGGCGAGGCTTTGGCTAGGTACTGACATTGACATCAGATTCCCTCATAGTCCTTTAGACACAACCTCTAATGCTTTGGTACTTAGATCAACCCGATGCTAGCTTTTCAACAAGCTACAAAACATCTACTTGGCATCAATAATCATAAAGCTACAAGCTGTTATGAAAGTGGTATTTCCTTGGTATAGCTCTGGCTAACTGCAGACCTTGATGCCAGATTCCTTCACAGTCACTCAGGTGCAGCCTCTGATATTTTGAGTCCTAGACTTACTCGATGCCAGCCTTCCAGGGAGCTACAGAATGTCTACCTGGCATCAATACCCATAGAGATCCCAGCTGTTATGAAAGTGTTATTTCTTTTGTAAGGCTTTGACTAGCTGCTTACTTTGATGGCAGATACCTTCACAGTTGTTTTGACGCACCCTCCGATACATTCAGACATAGACCTACTCGATACGAACCTTCCAATGTGCTATAGAGCGACTAATCAGCGACAGTAGCCATGGAGCTATAGGCTATTATAGATGTGGTTATCTACTAGTCTATTACCCGCTGTTTCTGTATACTAGCTTTTATAGGATACTTGCACCATAATATAAAAACCTTTGTTAATAGATTTTGTAAATTACCAAGTGTGACCTAGGTCAGCTAGATGACTCTTGTATTCTGTGAACTTGGTAAATTGATCCATGGCTTTGGACGCCAATGCGATTTCACAATATATCCTTGATGTTCAGTTGCTATATCTGATTACATCTTGTAGATTTAGTTGTAACATTTAGTTGCATCTTGTAGATTTGATGGCTACATTTAGTTGAGTCCAGTGGATTTGATTACTACATCTGGTTGCATCATGTTATATTCAGTGAATCCAGTACTTGGGTGATGTCATTTTGAGGGCAGTTGCTACACTACCTCACATCCTAAATCACAATTCACATTCTATCGTTCTATGTGTTACATGCACTGAATGGATATAATGTAAGCATCTCTTTTTGCCAATATGGGGATGGACAATCAGACAGCGTTAGGGGGTACTGGTGGAAGGTCAGAGATGGTCAAGACGTATAGAATATAGGGGCCATTGCCATGATCATGGCACAGCACAGGACGAGACAAAATGCAGATTAGAACATGACGTCAGGCCCATGTCTGGTCTTGGTTAATGGTTAACATTACAATATCCTGTATATCAAATGCACAAGTCACATGGGATGTAGAATATTCTTTTTACAGATGTGAAATGAGGTTACTGCATTGCTTTTCAATCGTAGTATTTTGCCATTCCTTCCTGTGTTGTCTCTAGTGATCCTTGTGCTCATTAATGAATTAGAGTAGTATGCTATTGACATTCTTAATCTAATTTCCAATGCCTTATAGCGGGACTCCCAGAACTCACCTGTTAACTTTGAAACCAGATCTGAGATGATTTCTATTGGTAGGCCGTGCAGTCTCCAGACCTCCTGTTTTAAGAATGCATTTGCATTGGCTTACATTGTGACTATTGTTTGTAGTACGATAAAGTATGCCATTTTTGTGAAGCAATTAACAACTACTATTATCTCAGTGTATTCTTGTGATTCTGGCAACTGTATAATAAAGTCTAGTGATGTGGATTGCTATACAGTATAGGGAATTTGCAGAAGTTGCCATAGTCCATACTTAGCATGTCTTGGTGATTTATTATGTTGGCATTCATTACAGGATCGTACATAATCATTGATTCATTCTACAAGTCCTTTCCAGTCGAAGTTTTGCATGATAATTTCCACGGTGTTTTCTTAGACAAAATGTCTTGCAATTTTTGTGTTATGTCATGAACATGGCTTAGCAAGGAAAAGGTTTTCACATGACTCATGGTTATGAGTCATAGGTATGTTATATTTCACACATGACCTCATATAGAGGTGATGGATTTCATGCATGTGACCACTTCAGTCATATGACTAAGTTATGATGTTATGTTATGTTTCACACATGACTTCATTTAGAAGTCATAGGTTTTACGCATATGACCACTTTGGTCATATGACTTGTTGGAAAGGATTTTATATGACTCACAGTTGTGAGTCATATGAGGAGCGTGACTTGTGGAGTGAGTCATACAAGCATGAAGAGCGCATGTATAAGGGGTCACTACGATCCAGGAGATGAGTTCTTTATGCTTCGTTCTAAGTTACTTTCTTACTTATTACTTTATACTTTTACGAATATAAAGCCTTTACGCTCTTTACACTTTACCTATACAAGACAAGAACTCTACTACACGCGTATAGTTGAAGATAGAGTACAATAGGCGATAAGGACTAGAGACACAAGAGTCTCTTCGACCTTATCATAGGCATCGGCCTAAGAACTATTATCGAGACGAAAAGAGAGAAGTATGGTTTACCAGTTTCTGAAAACAGATACTGGTTAGGGATCGTGATAGTTATGACATCCTTCTGAGATCTTGGTATATAATATCTGGCTATTTGGTACAAAAAGCCTTTGCTTATAGTACAGTAGATTGTTGGTTAGAGTCTAGTCCTTGGAGAAATCATTTCCTTCATCTCGTAACCTAACTAGTTCTTCCCTCCATCGCCTCTATGGAAGGGTCTGTCCTAATAGCGTGCTGTGTTTTATTTAAGAACTGAGGATTATACTGCTTCATGCCTTTTTGTAAGAGAATGGTATTGGATATGAGGACTGTTTCTGGTACTTGAGAAATGTCATACTAGGATTCGTTGTTTTCAGCCGATACTTGGATGTAGGTAATGCTACTAGTAGATTCTTGTTTTTTGATTTTCAAGGCTCTTGTTACTATATTAGTGCCTCCACAACCTGGAGTTCCATGTCCGGTTTCTTCCAATTCATCTACCTCTATCATGTCCATAGTGTTGATTTTTGCCACTACCAGTTGAGCTATGTAATCATCTATTCTTATCTGATAGTCTATGTTATTATAGTTGTACAGTAAGACTTTGAGTTCTTTGGTATAATCAGCATCGATTATCCCAGTCCTGATAGAGATCCCACTTCGGACTGTTGGTACCCTTCTTAGAACAAACTTTCCATAAGTTCCTTTAGGTAGCCCTATTGCTATCCCAACTCTTATTACCGCTTGTCTTCACTTTGAGACAATATTATCCTCTATAGCATATAGGTCATGACCTGCAGCCATCCTTCCGCCTTTTATTGGTAAGTATTTCATCTTGCGCAATCTCTTAACTCTGATTATGGGTTCTTTATCACCTTTTTGAGGTTCTAGATCCAAATTGTTTTCTCTATTCCAATCTTATTCTGAATTGCCTGACCTTATTACTAATGAATTCACGAAACCTTCGAGTTTCTAAATTCTCTGTTCATGATGTGTAGCTTCCTCTTAAAGTCAGTATTCCAGCCATTTCCTTAATGCATCATGCTTTCCGCCCTTTGTGCCTGGTTAGTATATGAGATAAAAATTGTATTCCACTGACTTCAAGGCCTATCTAATCTGATAGCCACTTTAGACCTTTGAGGTGATAATGTATTGAAGGTTCTGATAGTCAGTAATGACTATTATTAGTTTCGTGATTCGTGTTAAGTAGTGTCTCCATTCATTGAATACTCCTAAAATTCTGAACAGTTCCTTATCAAGAATCTCTTAGTTGCATTCAGCTGAGGTCCACTTTCGACAATGGAATTCTAATGAATATAATCTTTTCTTAAAGTATTGAAAGAGGACACAACTGAGTGCAAAATTGCTTTTGTCAGTTTTCACAACCATTGCCCTTTCAGAAAAGAAATGGTAAAGTATGGTGGTAGTAGTGCAGCTGTATTTTAATTCTTTGAATGCCGTATTCTGCCACTCCCCTCACTTGAAATCCTTTGCATTTTCTTGTAATGTCATAGTTAGTGGCTTGCAAGTAGCTGAAAGGTTCTTAATAAAACATTGGTAAAAGTTTACAAATGGAATAAAGACTTGCACATCCTGAATCAACTTGCATTATTTCCATACCATTATAGATTCTACCTTCCAGGTACTTATAGATACTCCCTCGACTACCACAATATAGCCTAGGAATTCCACTTCTTTGGCATGAACAGTTTACCGTTTTAGTGATACTGCTACTTGGAAGTCTCATAGACTTTGTATGATGTTTATGACTGCTTCAATATATTCCATTGCAGCCTTTGAGTATATCAGAATATCGTCAAAATAACCAATGACTCCAACATTCCTGTATTCTTTAAGTACTTTGTTAATCATATCTTGGAAAGTTGCCAAGGTATTGACTAATCCAAAAGGCATGACCCTATATTCGTAATGTTTATATCTCATTCAAAAGGCTGTTTTTCATTCATCTCCTTCCATAATCCTAATGAAGTAGTAGTTATCCTTGAAGGCTATTTTTGTAAAGAGGTTTACACCTCCTACTTGGCCTCATGGTTTGGAAATCAATGGAAGAGGGTGTTCGTTAAGGATGGTAATCTCAATTAGATTTTAGTAACCTACAATTAGGTATAGTATTCCATCAGGCTTTGGATATGAATAATATAGCTGTTCCTGCTAGAGATTGATCATGGCTGACATTTCCTTATTCAATCATAGTTTCCAAGTATTCCTGTAAAACCTGATCTGGTTTCTCAGATAGTACATCTGCGAAAATAATATTCTAGATCCCATGTATCTTGTGTATCTGATGCACGGGATGTTGTAATGTTAACTATTAAGCAGGACATGACGTTAGTCCAATATCCTATTCTGATTTGTATTTTTTATCAACCTGTGCTATGCTGTTGTCCTGGTACTGACTCCTATGTCCTGTGAGTATTGACCATGTTTGACATTCCGTTAGTACCCCATAATACAGTCAGATTATCAACTCCCAACTCAGGATTGTATCCAATTGACGGCACTCCTTTCTGATACCCCCCCCTCCTACCATCTCTTATCGCGACATCTTCTACACTGTTTCCTTTTGCCCTGATCTCACACACTCTTGTCATTTTCCCTTATGATACACTGACCCCCATTGACTTGTTTTGGTTTTGGTTGGTGTCAGGCCCTACATCCAGATTCTTTCTACCACTGCTCATACTACGTGGACTATAGCCTGCTATATTTGATGTTTCCTGGCTTCACCTTGACCCTTTCATCTCATCCTTTCTCTAACATATGGTATCTGGACCTCTTCAAGATGGCCTTTAACCTGTGGCAAATTATTGTGGACACTGCCCTCAACATATCCTCTTTATCCTCGTATTTCCTGGTCATGGTCCGGATAGTTGAATTATTATCTTACTAAATTGCGATAATTGTGACATCTTGGCGACAGCCATTTTCATTGTTTTTATGCCTAATCTCGTCCTCAGTCTCATTTTCTACACTGATAATTCTTTACTCTCAAAGTCCATATCATATCACACTTCAAGAAATTAAATCTATTACATTCTACCTTTTCATGCCTCTAATTCCTGTTAATTCTCTATGCCAACACCCATGTAATACCTACACTTCCACCTCTGGCTGTCGTTCACCAATTGCCATCTGTGGTGTTTGGCTTTCTTGAGACTCTACAAGGCTGAGCACAAGGTGACCAGTAAGAGAAGTAATTACCCGGCTTGCAGCTATCTGCCCTTCACTCAGCTCACCTGAATCTCCCAGACTCACTTGATCTGAGTCTAAAAATCCTCATACCTGCACAATCGATATCTGGCAGCAATTGAACTAAGTATCTGATTGCTGCAATTGATTCTGCCCCTCCCAGTGCTACTCTAAGGCTAATGAATGCTGGTTAGTCCATTGTGGAGCTAGCTGTACTACTGTAGTCTTGTTGGATGCCCAGCTCATGAGCTCTTCCTTTAAAGCCACCCAATCATCATCACATTTTTCATTATGGTCTTGCTGTGCCCCATAACCCTACTGTACTTTGTGCTATATGGTATCATGAATGTACACCAGAATTATGTACCTCATGTTGAATGGGCATTTGGCTCAAGTCTGTTTCTATCATGCGAAAACATCTTTTGTGTCTAGTAATAAGTTAGCAGGTTGGTCACCAATGATCTGTTACAACAATTAAATAGCGTGACCTTCGCCTACTTCAAGCCGGAAGTGATGTAGCTCCTGATATATCCCGATCTCTATGCATGTAGTATATGACAAATTATAGTGCATTTCAAGTAGATCATAGTACTTTTGATCTACCTAAGAAATTGATCCATTGTCAAGTATAATTTCTTTCCCGCAAAATACTTACCTTATATCACCTACGGAATCTGAGAGGCAAGAAAGCAGAAGCCCAAGTTCTGCATCATGTTCAATCTTAATCAGTAGTAGTTATTCTGTGGGAGTTACCCAGTAGAAATAAACCTCATTCCCTTGCTAATCACATATAAACCTATTCTGGTGGAAAGGATGTTCCATATGATGTGCTGTAGCTGTCGGATTATATGGTAATTTGTATAACATTACAATGCAATTCTTCACATGGTGTATGAACTGTGACCATATGACTGAGTACTTTTGATGTATCTTTCTAACGTAGTACCACACTCTACATTGCATCACACTAGTCTGAGTTAATCTATCAAATTTATACACTGCTATGGCGGTCAGATGTATTATGTCTCTCTATCCTATGTGATCAAGGCGTCCCAGATTTTAAGTACCTGACCAGTTGAAATAAGAATATCTAGGAGTGGGTCCTGTAACAGTATGTATTGCAGAGTGAGTGACATTGTAAACTCTATCAAGAGCCTTTCTGCACCTGTTAGTAAATTGCGTGGAGAATTGCCCACTAACTAGTAGTCCAGGAGAAATATACCTGGGAGACTGGCTAGACTAGAACTCTTGATATCAGTTGTAGGAAGACTCCAGCTGCTGAGGGGTGATAAAAATTGTGGAATGCAGGATGACGGAAGTGCTGGAGGACTATAGGCCCTGCCATGGTGAACCTGTCCACAAGCTGCTAGTATCCGTAACACCACATTGGTCACTTGTAATCTAGTGCACGTTGAAATTTGCACAGCTGTTGTGTGATGGTTTGGCTGTCGCATGGCTGCTTGAGACTCCTTGGTAGGTCCTGATATGGTGATATCGGCTAAATCAAGGTCTTTCAGATCAGGATCAGCATCAGATTTAGTAGTACCTGATCCTCATGAGTTTTGGTACTTATTAGTACTAGTGTCAATAAGAAGAACCCTTTCCATTCCGCTTTGTCTGACCAATTTAGTCACTAGTTCAGTTTATGCCGTAGTGTGTATTATGCTCTTCCAAAAATGCTTCTGGGGTCTTCCTAGTTGTGCACTTGCAATTGGTACTAGAGACTGATTTCAGCCAAAAGGCTGGTGATATGATAGTATGCTCAGAGAACTGCAGTATTCGCATTGTTGTATTGCTGATATCTGTTTTCCTGATCCTGTGGCGACTTGTCGGACCTCATCTCTACACCTATTCAGGTTTCCTATCCATGGAGTTTGTTGACTTGGTATATTGCGGTGATGTTGATTATGCATCTTACAACTTATTAGTGAAGATCAATTTAGGTAGGCTTCAGGATGTAGGCTACTCGTAATTGTATGAATCTCAAGTTGGCTGTAGATGTGGAGTTTCTATCAGTCTTAGGTGTTCAAAGGAATATGTCAAGTCTTATACGCTAGGATGTACATGCGGGGTTAGGGTTGCAAGAATCACAGACTATCACTCACAATTGAGTCCAAAGATTGCCTCATTATGTGTGTTCAATAATATGGTGATCTAGACATTCTTGATTATCGTAGGATTCAAGACTTCACCTTGTTGGAATTACACTTAACAATAGTATTACTACTGTAAAAAGACTGTACTAATTGCCTTAATGGTATTTTGTCTCTTTCAAAAAATTCAACATAATTATGTCTGTGATCTATGGGTACTGGTTTACCCTCTCAAGCATGCAGTATTCAAAATTCAGAGAAATTACCATCTCTGAGTTAGGGGAAATGAATGTTTGCTAAAGTAGACAGCATAGCAAAATCTAGCTCCAACTAGTATCAGTTAGTGACATTATATTTCTTAAGACATGCTCTATGCTGAAAAAGAAAGAGGAACCTCAAGGCCCATCTCCAGATGTCGAAATTGTACATGTATGTTAGGCGGATGCCAAACTCTGGTATATAACTGAGAGATGTAGGCCAAAACTTTGATTGGAGAATCTGTGGAGGAAGGCTCATTCTGGATAAATAGGTAAGGTGAAGATTTAAAGCATAAACAATATTATATTAATTAGATCTCTTCTCGGTCACTTGATGATGTCTGTAAAGCTGGGAAGGCACTTTGATATTTATATCCTGCATCTAAGTATTCACAGACTACTTCTAACTACTATGCCTCCAAAGTACCACTTTGCTTTCAATATGCAAACATCAAGTATCTTAAAAGTGCAAGCAGCATTTGACCCTGAAACTTATCACACCCTTTTATGGTTACGGAATAGTATTCTTCTGTTAAGATGAGTGTGCCATTTATTATACCAACTAGCGGTCTGCAACTTTGTTGTCCGCATGGACTATTATATTACTTTAGTCTTGATGACTATCATTCCAGTAGTCTCTTCAGTCATGAAGTGATCAGATTCATACCGGACTATCTAGTGCCAATCGCATGTCTGTGCTCAATGTGTCAATGTCTTAAGAGTCTACAACTTATCTAGGTCTTCCTTTTGGAGCGTGCTTCCCCTTGGTCCGCCAGCTTCTATTGAGGGGTTCTATTACTAGAGCCAACCAATATACAGCTGATCTCAGAATAGTATAGGTGGATTCTGTATGTCCTCAATAGCCTCCACTACTGGGAAATCCGCCATGAAGTATTTTGCCGAAAACGTCCTATCACCTTCGGCTCATAGTTGAGGAAGTCTAACTTTGGAGCGTATTATCTCAATGCATCTACGAAAGACTTCTTCTGTTCTACTTCCTTGATGTTGCCAAAGGTCCTTTCTCATAGACCCTGCGACTAGCATGTGGTCAGACAAATGGTGGTGATGTACATGTTGTTATGAAGTGTACTTCATTGAAGTGACACTTTAGTTATAGGACCCAACTCTCGAAATCTCACTAATGACATGTGGGCCCTATGAGGTGGCTGGAGGGGGGTGTTGGCCTTCGGTAAATCGAGGGTTTGTGCATAGTTACCCTACCATGAGGTCTGTGGACTTGTCTCAGATTTCCATATACCTAACATTGTAGATGCATGAAAGCTATGTTCAAGTAATGACACCTAGTGAATTGATGCAGACGGGTGCCAGGCAGCAGCCAAGTTAAGGACTGGGAATATGAGACGCACTGAGTACCTAAGATTCAAGATGCCAATGTAAGTAGGCCAACAGTTATCATATCTGCAAGTGGTGGAGTACTCACGCAGAATTGCCAAGAATACCTCTCTGAGCTAGGTATTTAGTAAAGGGTTAAAGCAAAAGATTGGGTGGTAGAAGTATTCTTGGTAAAGACAAGGGTCCACAGTACTTGGCACGAGGCATCAAACTAGCTATGAGGAGGAATTTGTGAAGCTGACGTGAGGACATTCAACGGTATTATTCCTATCAAATGCTAAGTAAGCTATCATGTATAAATATTTCTGCTAATTTTTTCTCAACACACTACATATCTAAAAACTAAGAATAAAGAAAAGAAGTGAAATATGGTGAACTGAAAACCAGAACAGCAAAAATTGGTTTTTGGGATTCCAATGTCTATTACTGTAATGGGAGCCTGGTGAGGTTATGGCAGGCAGTGAGACAGTCACATTTGGGGAAGATGGAAGAACAACAGTAGCAGCCAGGGTCTGAGGAAATAGCGTGACAATCGCAGCACTAGCCTACAAGGAAGAGGGAGGAGCAATCACACAAGCCGCTATCTTGGTGAGTGGCGGGGGGTGGTAGCACCAGTGTGTCATGGGACTGCCACCCCTGAGGCTATACAGGATGGAACTGGGTAGAACCATATAGAAATTGATGGAAACGGCTGGAAGCAGGATGAGTTTAGGGTTGGCAGACAACAATGGAAACCTATGTAAGCAAGGAGAAGCTACTAGAATGTGCCGGAATGGAGGATTAGTAATGAAGGAGGATTTCCTTGGTTACATAAAGAGGGGTGTGCCCCCCTTAGTTTATATTCTTTATGCAACTGATTATTTACATCTCCATACCTTTCCTAAGTCCATTTCGGTTGCGACTATACCTAGGTGTTAGTCAGTTCATGTCCTGGGTATAGTGAAGTCTTTAGTGCTGTGTCTTAAATTCATTTACTATTCTAGGCCTATCTTCGGGTCCTAGGTTGGAACTTGTCGCTTCGAATATGTTCATCCTAACTTAGTCATTACACATTAGCACTTTCCTTTGTTATAGTCCGTTGCTCAGTACCCCCTCTTCAACGGACTGTTATAGCCAGTGACTGCAGTCACGCTAACATCCCTTGCAGTCCACCTCAACAAACGTATCAGGCTTGAGCAGTTTCACATGCCCTTACTACTGTCTTCCAGCCTCCACTTCAGTTAGGGTTGTTTCTCATCTATGTCATTTACGGTTCAGGGTATGCTCTCTCTATGCTTGTTTTGGGTACTTTGGAGTGGTGATGAGCCTGACCCTGAGAATTCATTCTTGGTTAAGTGGAGGAGAGTCCAGGAGAATTATCCTCCTAGGGTGCAGGTGGGTGTCTTTGGTGGTGTCCTTGGTAGGCGCCTGGTCCCCCATCGGAGCGCAGAGCCCAAGTGATACCTCAAAATGTTGTTTGGCCTGTGCCAGTATACAGCTGGTATTGTGGCGTTGCCTCTCCCATTGTATCTTGTGGCTATGGTAACTTGGGGTATGGGTGCTGGTTGAACGGTCCTCTGTTACCCTACGCTAAAGTGCATGGGAGTTTCTCAGCTTCCTTACACTGGCTTTATTTGAGGCCTCTTGGTTTTGCATTCGTGTTGGTTAGTATGGAGGGTTTTACTTTGTTGTTCTTTCGTGGGTGGGCCTGTATTTGGATGGAGGGTGGGAAGTGGAGTCGCTTTGGGCAGTAATATTGTCTGGTAGTTGGGGGTAGGTATTAGTGGGATCATTAAGTGGCATGTACGGTTGGTTTGATTTGGTTGAGATAACTGCTAGCTGCGACTGGGGCGATGAGATGTCGGACTCCATATGGCTTTGTCCCATAGCCTTACCATTGGAGTCCTGGGGTATTTCATGTATAGGCTGGTGGTTTAGGGTCATGTATTTAGATGGCTGCTATCCCATGCATGTTACCTAACTACCAGGCAGCCAGACCTGTCCAATGCCAATTTTGGCGGTACAAGTATAAACAAAGATTAGATTGACCCTGTTATTCACGTCTTCTCACCTATTTGCACTCTGATTCACAGCGGTGATACCTCTTTGTCACAATAGCTATTGTTTCTCTTCAATTGGATAGTTATTTATGTCTGTCTGTCTAGTATTCTGAACAGGGTTCTTTGGGTAGAGGCATTGATGGTTTGTGTTTTTGCTGAGTAAGTGTGATGGGAAGTCATGGGGAATCACCAGCACACTTTTCATGATACTAATGCCCATCTCAGTTACGGTTAATCAAGAGATGTCAATACCAGTCCTAGAGCTCACCTCTTTCCTCACAGGGTTCGACACTTGAGCAGAAACTCTGCCACCATTCCTACTCTATCACCCCTCTTTTTCCTATAGGTTTGAGGTGGCGTTTGGGCTAAATCAGGCTTTCTATAGTCAGGATTTGTGGTGGTTGTACTTTGGAGCCTGGGAGGACTTGTTTCTTCTGGGTAACAACAGGTTAATCTTTACATCTTCATAGTGGAAAGCCATTTGACCCTGTCAATTTCCCTACTCTCCTTGAGATTACAGTTCTGTGGGGATGGTGGGAGGTGATTAGTTGCCAGGCCCTGTACCAGGGCCTGGCATGTGGTATGCTAGTGGGGGGCTGGATGGGTCGCCTGGAGCTAAGCAGGTGCACCCTCCGTTGGGGGACAAGTGTGGTGTTCTTCACTTCGCTGGCGCTTGTCTTGCTCCCTGTATGGGGGATTTCTTCGCTTCGGTGGGTCCTCCTACCAGGATAGGTGTTTAGGCTCAGTTGTTTCCACAATGGGGTAAAAGTCAAGCTAGCTCTCTCTGTTGCACTGTGGAACATGTCATGGTTGGGCTGCCTTTCCGGGCTTTGGGTTGGAAGTGTGCTAGCCTGTGGTAGTTTTGGTTAGGTACCAGTGGTTGGTAAAATCTTTCAGCTTTCCCTTAGAGTTTGGCATTTGATTTAGGGGACTCGGTTGGGGCTGCAGTTTAACCTCTCCTCCTAGGTGTTTGGGCTCAGTAGTCTGCACGATGGGGTACAGGTCATGCTGGCTCTCTCAGTTGTACTCCAAGTCCCCTTGTAGTGGGGCTACCTTGTAAGCCTTTGGGTTGGGAGTGTGCTGGCTTGTGGTAGTTTTTGGTTAGTAGTTAGACATACCCAGTCTCTAAAAGACTTGCCGCTTTATCTTAAGGTTTCACATTCTGCACTGGGGGCTCTGGTAGATGTTGGTGGTCATTGTGGTAATGGGAGCGAGGAGTGGGCACAGGTCCTCTCCACCTAGGATTCTGTTCAAAGGTTACTATACTGGTAAATGTCTTTGCGGTGGCGGGGACTGGGAATTGTAGTGTCAGGGTCGACGGCCAGGCATGCAGATGCGAGTTTAAGGGTATTGTATTTACCTCCCTGCCACGTTGTTGCTTGCATTTCATTTGTTTATGGATTGTTTATTGAGGGTGTGGACTTCTACTATATTGGAATTAGCGAGACCGTATTCAGATTGTGGTAATGCTTTGTTTTATTTTTGAGCCTGGGGGTGATTCACTACCCTCTTGCCTTGAAGCTATGGCCTACATTCTTGCCAGCCACCGTGTACACTAGTATGGTCAGCAGTTTCCGAGGACCCAACTGGTCGCAAAATGATTCGAGCTATGTGAGTGGGGTGTGCTTGGTTTCATACCAGAGGCACTGTGGGTAGGGCTTAGTGCATTGATTGCGTTACGGGTTGGTTATTATTCTGTACTTTTGGCTGTTCTTGGTGGGTGGGTTTGGTGTCCGTACTTTAATGTAGACTTCACATGCGGGATTAGTGTTAGAGCAGTTTCACTTTGGGGTAGGGTCTGCATAAACCAATTTTGATGGTCAGCCGCCTCAACAAAATACACCCCATTGAACCTGTTATTTATTTCTCTTAACCTGTACCTGAGAAATACGTACTTTTTCACAAGGCTGAGGCCTGAATCCATGAACCCTCACCCTGACCCCCCCTGAAGGCCTAAAAAGTACTATTGTACTGGTATACTGGAATCTCCCATATATCTCTAGACCAATCGCTTAGACAGTCGTGTGCCTTGGGCTACCCGAACCCTCCTCGAATCCCGTTACAGAAGGTTGTTTCTTACTAGAATCCAACCTTTGGGTATATGGAAATCTGAAACAAGTACACAGACCTTGTGGTGGGGTAACTGCATACAGACCCTCAATTTACCAGAGCCAATATCCCCCTCAGGCCCCCTCATGGTACCTGCATGTCACTAGTGAGATTTCGAGAGTTGTATCTCATAACTAAAATATTACATCAATGAAGCCCACTTCATAATACCATATACGTTGCTGCCATCCATCTGACTGTATCCTGTTTGCAAGATATGTGGGACGGGACCTGTGGTGATATCTGGAAAGTGGAATGGAAGATATCTGTGGGAGGCGTATTGAGATAATAGCCTTCAAATATTAGGCTTCATCATCATAGTCCACAGGTGATAGGACATTTGCAGCAAAGTATACCAAGAATATGTCAAAGTAGTGGAGGCTATTAAGGATGTATTGAATCTACCCATACCCTTCTGAGATCAGCTGTAAGTTGGTTGGTCTGAGCAATAAGACCCCTCTATGGAGGCAGGCAGACTAAGGAGGAGCATGCTCAGAGAGGAAGACTTAGATAAGCTGAAGACCTTTAAGATGTTGACACATCGGGCTTGGACCTGCGATTCACACTAGGTAACCTGGCATGAAACTGATCACTTCATGACCGAAGAGACAACTAGAATAATAGTCAGTAAGATTGGAGTAATATAATAGTCTATACAGTCAACTAAGTTGAAGGCGTTAGTTTGGTAAAACAAATAGTGCAGTCATCTCAACAGAGGAATACTATTCTGCAACTGTAAAAGTTTGTGAGAATTTTCAGGGTCAATTAGTATTCGCACTTATAAGATTCTAGACATTTGCATATTAAAGCCAGAGTGGTACTTCGCAGGCATAGTAGTTAGAAGTAGTCTGTAAACACCCAGACGCGAGATATAAATATCCAAGTACCTTCCAAACTTTATAGATATCATCAAGCAATGTAGAAGAAATCTTATCAATATATCATTGTTTTATACATTAAATCTTTACCTTACCTATTTATCATGACAAGCCTTCTTCGACAGATTCTCCAATCAAAGATTTTTGCCCACCTCCCTCAGTTATATTAGAGTTTGGTGTCTGCCTAACAGTTATTCTGCTAATTATGGATGAGTTACTAGCAATTCCTGTATTAAACTATTAGTACAATATATACAAGCCTGACTATATTGAATCTGTAGCTCAATATTACTCTATTTCATCCCATGACCTTCTTTTTATAACAAGTAGGAATACTATCTCACAGTCCTTCTGGTAAGTACTAGATTCTCTAATAACTTCAATTTATTATAGTATTAGATATAAGTATACCTTTATCTTACTAATAAGATAGCTCTACATATTTTCAATCTAGAGCTAAAAGTAGCCTATTACTTTACTACTATTTGATCTTTAAATTCCTTGTCTAATAACTTTATAAACTATTATTGAATTTCCTCTGTTTCACTTTTCATATATTACAAAAGGTCTCTTTCCATAAAATATCTTGCAAATAGTATACAGTTAAATCTATAGCAGTGATGTATATAGTATTATAGATTGGTTACCACTTTCCTGCATTTTACTATAAGTATGCCAATAATTAAAATATAAGAGAGAATATACAAGCTTCACAAGTAGGTTGAAACAGGGCATTAGGAGTAAGTTTCTTAAGACATGGTAAATGAAGGTCTGCACACAACCTCGGAGAGATTTTTGCGTACTGTATTCCTAATACTATTATAATTGGCCTGCTAAGAAAATTATTTTCACTGAAGAAAGTTTCTTTGATAAAGATAGTTGAAAGAGAGGAAATGCTATATAGTAGTTATTGAGAGAACTTAAAGTGAAGGTTAAGTATGTGGAGTGATCTTTGTCATGTAGTACAATTATTGGATACTAGGAATTACTAGTTTAAGTTATCTGCAAGTTTCAAAAATTTGTTGACTTATTGTACTATAAGAGTATATAATATTATAATATAATAAAATAAAAGTTGTAGTAAAATTCTCGATAGGTTAAGTGTATTGAGAAAATAATAGCCATATCAAGAGTTCTGTGAATAGCTATCTATACTCTGTGATATGAAATTTCTATTAATGTATAAATAGGGTTGAATTTTTAAGCGCAGAGATATCAGTTAGTCTTACGGATATGGCTTAATGAGGAAGAAAGGTTTTACGTGACTTATAGTTATGAGTTATAGTTATATTATGTTTCGCATATGATCTCGCTTACAGGTCATGGGTTTTGCACATGTGAACATTTTCGTCATAATGACTTGTTCAGATGATAGTTTTATATGACTCATAGTTCTGAGTCATAGGTATGTTATGTTTTGCACATGACCTTGCTTGAAGGTTATTGGTTTCGTGCATATGACTATTATGGTCATATGACTAGTTTTAGTTGTAAGAAATGGAGTTTGCAGAGTGACTATGAAAGGAGGTCAATAGGACCAAGGAGATGAGCTCCACCCATCAAGTCTCCTCTGCTGGTTAGGTGACTGGTTTGAACCTACTACTACCTCCTGCATGAATAACACAACATCTTACTTTTCTTGATACCTGACCTTGGCACAGGACGTACTCAGTATGACACAAAGACTCTCTAGGCATAGCCAGAGCCTAGCCCTGTTTTTCTACCACTGCCTTACAATCTCTTTGGTGGCCTCCCTCCTACTCTATGGCTTAGATCTCCTCTCACCCAGTCTCACGATACTTGACAGAATATCAGTGTTTTGGAGAATGGTCTAGAGATAGGTGACAAATTGCTTCACATCCACTTCCACAGGCTCGCTCGCCTGTGAATCGGCCCTCTGCTCCTTTCCCCCATCCTCACTTACCACCAATGTTTGGTAGCTGTTAGGCTGGTTTGCCTCCCCCAAGAGGTGAACCCTGTGACGGCCTGCCTCCACCCCACTTTCCCCACCAATTCTCCATACCGATCCCCTGAGGACCACAGGTCTTACACCAGAAGATTGATGTCAGTATATGTCCCACAGCTCCAGAAGACCCCCATCCCCATGCCACTAATCAGGAAGCACCTCCCACTAGACCCGATAGCATACAGGACCTTACCCTTCATCGCAGTGAGTGGCCCCCTCCCATGCACCAACCTGTCTCTCTTTCCACATGACGAACTCCCTCCACCAAACGTAATGGCCTTCTACAAATCAGCAAAAGAAGCAGTCTGTGCCAAGCTCCTCAATGAATGGGTGACACAGTTCCCCCCACACCCCAGTTATGCCTATAGCCCATGCCTGTCCTCCTACCACTTCATGGAACTTACCAGGTTCACAGTGGGTAAGATCCACCAGTTGCGCTCAGGAAAATACTACCTCGCAGTGTACCTGTCCTGGCTTACCAAAGACTGCTATCTCCTCTGCTCCTTATTTCAAGAAGATGAGGAGGACTTCCAACACGCAATCCTCTACAGTCCATCTTGTTCTCTCCACTAGAAGCATCTTCTCCTGATGCTCATGGACATAGGACAGGAAAGCCACCTCTAGTCTAATGTAGCCCAGCTCAAGGCCATAGCAGTCCAGCTCAAGGCCATAGCAGCCTATATCAAGAAATAGCAACCAGCATTCTCCTAGGAATGCTGTCCACCTACTCCACGATTCCCCCTACAAGGGACCCCCTGCTGCCTACTATTGTTCTCCCTATTCTTAGTTTTAGGCCCCAGAGCCCTCGGTTCCCATACTTTGCTTTAGTTTTGCTTTAGTTTATTTTTTGTTATGAGCATGTATTTGTTTGTTTTATTTCCTTAGGGATTTGGTGTCAGCTATCAGATGCACTTGGAGGGTTTATCAGGCTTGGTGTGAGATTTCATTTGTTGATTGCCATTTGGAATTATAGTTTTCTTTATGCCGTAGCTAGCACTGCATACAGGTTCCTGTCCCTTAAATAAGAATATATGAATAAAAAAAAAAAAGAGAAAAATAGAAAAATAGAAAAAAAGAAAAAAAGAAAAAAAGACGAAGGAAACGAGCCATCCTCTATCTCCACTATTTTCCTCGCACTTGAAATCAACCCTCAATGCAGGAATCTCACTATCCCCCCGGCCTCCTCCTCTTACCTTGTGATGGCTTCGGCCTACTGGTGACGGCCCTCCTCCTCTTCTTTTAATTTTCTTCTTTCAGTTTTCCACGCATTGACGCTTTCCCTCCCTTGGGTTCTAGTACAGCTGCCTGCTGCCCGTTCACCTCTCTCTCCTTGCTCAGCGAGGCCGCCCTCATGGTCGGCGACTGCTACCTTCCCTCACAACAGACAGCTGGGAATACAATCCGCTGTACCCGAGAACTTCCAGTCGGCTTTTTAGTCGATCTCATCCCTCTTCTTCGGTCAGCATGCAGTCGTATCCTATCCACTAAGTGACTCTATCTCTCGTAAAACAAGAAACTACGCGAGAGATGTGGTAAAACCTCTTACCCGCCTTCTGAGATCAGCCCAATTGGACACACACACGATTACTGAGAGTTGACGCTGTCGCCTTCGGTTTCCACTCATTTCTCTTAGTCAGATCGCCTTGCACCCTATCGCTACTTTCTATGCTTACTTCCGTGTTCTTTAGCTATTACCTCCCTGTTTCCTGACCTAGATTTCACTGTTCTCTGTGCCTTTCCACAGGTCCTTTTCCCTTCATCTTGGATTCTTCATTCGGTCTCCTACCACCTTTACTGAGAATATCCCTGTTGGCCGCGGATACGTTTATCGCAGGTGGGTTACGGCTTTGGGTACATGGTTGGGGTTTCAGTTGTTTGGGTGGTCTTTTTCCTGTGGGTTGTAGCTACTGCCAGGGTGTAGAGTTTCTTTTGTTTTAATAGGTTGGGCGGCTTTTCTTCCACAGTCTTTACTGTTCGTGTATACTACAAGTTTGCAGGGTGGGGGAGTTTTTTCGATTGCATAAGGTATTGGAGTTGGTGGCTCCAGGTGAGACCCTTCTGCATTCAAGTTGTGGGGCCTTCGGCCTGGGCACCTGGTTGTCGGTGTTGAAGGGCTTCATTATGCTTTTTCTTCTGGCTGCTTGGAGGCTGCCATAGCCAAGGAGATGAGTACATCTGTCATAGTATAATGAGCTGCATGTAGACAGTGTACCTTAAACACAGAAGACTAAGGAGATGAGCTCTTCATGCTTTGTTCTAAGTTACTTGCATACTTATTACTTTACGCTTTAGGAATATAAAACCTTTATGCTGCTCACCTTATAAATACGAATAACAACGAGAACTTTTCAAAGCGAGTAGAGTTGAAGAAAGAGTATAATAGGGGATAAGGACTAGAGACCAGAAGTCTTTCTCACCTTATTATAGACATAGGTCTAAGAACTATCGTTGAGAAAAGAGAGAAGTATTGTCTACCTGTTGCTGAGAACTAATTCAAGTTAGGGACCGTAACAGTTAGCATGAAATAAGTACAATGTAGCAAAGAGAAAACAGTTGAAGTATAATGAAAAGAAGAATTGGCTATATGCTAGGCATTATAAAGATTATGTAAACTAAGGATAATTATGAGTTTTAAATCACTTATATACTATTTGACCTTTAAAAATTATTGTAACCTTTTCAATATTGAAGAGATATGTTTTTTTTCTATTATATAATTCCTGCACTTCTGTCCTGAATATAAACATATGCTCTACCTAATACTAAAAGCCAGATTCAAGTACATATACATCCTGCAAAGGTGGAAATTGTTCATTTTTTTTCCTGTAATTTGGTCATTATCACCTTTGTAGTTATAGGAGCCACCAATAATTCCTTATTTCCTAGAGCTATTCTGGAGATAATGTTAGTGCAAGCTCAAAAGCAGGATAGCATTTTAAGTAAGATATCAATATCGAAGAAATAAAACTATTTGAATATACTTTTCCAGCCAGGGAAATTTTACTTACTTTGGGTTGTAGTGGACTGATGTGGCCTCTTTTAGAGCCAAGATTGCTGGATAGTATAAGATAGGGTGTTCAAAGATACAGACTGACCTTATCTTAACCGGGTATGTTTTGGCTCTGGATCTCTAACTCCTGGCATGTTTTCAATACCCATAATCTACAGGGAAGTTGTCTAGGCTCAGACTGTATTTTGCTGCAGTGCATGGTTACTAGAAAACCAATATGGACTTTATAAAAATATGGCTGGCCATAGTGGACAGTTAAGCTCAAAGCTATACCGGAACGCATACGTCCAGCTTTCACTGGTGCACTTTCTCACACTGGTATGAATGCACTAAACGCTTTTTGTCGACACTCCCAGAGTGTGGTGAGGTATTGCCGTTTTGTAGGAGTGACGCCAAGTGATGTCAAGGGGGCTGGACAGCCCTCTGCCGGGGGTCCAGGGCAAGTGAATTCACATTTTTGGTTATGATACTTTACCACATCATATGATACCTCTGCGTCCTTCTTCAGGCCTAACTGGGGTCCCCGAAGGGAGGGCAGTGGCGGAAGGATAAGTTAAATTTGTTCCGCTTCAATCCTCATCTCCCCCAGCATGTTGTTTCTCCTGGAAAAATCACAGGTACCGTGGGGACAATGTATCGCTGGTGTATCCTTCCTCCCGGGGCATGACCCCCGGACGTGGCGGTATAAATTTTACAGTTATATTCCCAAAGTGCGGGGTAAAAATTAAAAGTAGAGAGAAGAAGACAAAGAAAGAGAGCCCACTGATTTGGAAATTTAGCTCTTAGGTGGTGTGTCACTCTGGATACTACTTGTGGAGAATTATATGGGCGGGGGGAGGCGGCACAGGTAATGCACTTTCTCCTCAATCAAGAAGCAATTGGAATTCCAAGAGGGCACCCTGCCGTTTCTTCCATCGGACCAGCACGGTGAAGGCTAGGTATAAAGTCATACACTAGTAATCTTTGAAAGAGCCACTGGTCGCTTGGGCCTTTCAAAGGCTTCAACGGATTGTATTCGAGACTTCAATTTCGAGTGAGGTCTCATGTACCTTACAGTGGTTGGATCACGTTAATTAATTTGCTGGTTATCGATTGGCGCGTGTCTGGATCCGCTGATGCGGGGATGTGCAGTCACACCAAACTTGTAAATCTCCGATCAATAGAGGAAGAGGGGAGGGAGAGTTTAAAGAAAGAAACGGGAGGACAGGAACCGCTATATCCCGGGCAAGGGGCTTAACACAGCATCCGTGGTAATGCCAGAACGGGCCGAGGTTCAGTGAGGATGGCGCTTAGTCGTGATATGTGGAGTCACAGAGACGAGGAGGATATAGAATGACGGTCCAACTGTGAATGTCTGGTTTTATAGTGAAGTTATCAGCTCTCGCTGTGGACGATTCTCCATCTTTGGGGACTTAGAATGTCAGCCTGGTGATACCGGGTGTTAAAAAGATAGTTTAACGAATAACTCTCGGAATACCTTTGGGTGGAGGCAAGGGCCTAACATGCGCACAACTAGAATGTCATCTTTGGCGTGTGTGTGAGTATTTTTGTGCGGCACATTGGCCATCCCGTCACTTACTCTACCTGGCTAATTCAGTCTTGAGAGGGGAACCAACTGATGAGGTGCTAACGTCGTTACCTTACCACTTCAATCTCAGTAGTTTCTTCCAGAGTTTGGCCACTACCGGGAGACAGCTTCATGACATCCTGCTAGAATGGTTTCTGTTTAATTATCATTCTCTCTCAATACTACCGGTATGCGGGATGCAGATTTCTTGAGGGTATTTGATCTGTGGGTGGTACTGCCATGACAATTTTCCCGTGTCGATTGAGAGAACTGTGGTTACTCCAGATATCTACTGATATGGGAGCTTTGAGAAATGGGGGTTTCAGGAGTCCAGAGGACATTATAGTTATGTTTGGGATATTAGATCCTTACAGCAACCCCAGTGGGATCTCTGAGAGCACTCTGTGGATTTAACTGAGTCGACCTGCAACTCCCATGATAAGGGAAGCCCTGAACAGATGCTTTAAGATTATCCCAGGAAACCCTATAACTAGCAATCGGACCAACATGTTTAAGGGGGCCCCTGGGCGGAAGGGTAAGCTTGGAGGACGAATAGTATATAATTTCTGTTTTAGGTAAAGGTCTCATATGCCACTAATGTTTTCAAAAATTCGCTCAAATGCCAAAGTACTCTCAGATGCCGCCGAATTTGATTTTGTAAGCTTTTTTTTAAAGATTAATCAAATTTTAAAAATTTTAATTCCAAGAAATATTTTACGTTGTATAAAATTCAGAGAAAGAAAAGTGTAAGTACATAATTGAGAATTAAACCATTAATAAGAGATTTACTAGCCATGTGAGTGGCAGCAAGTAGCTGAATTGTGTCCAATGCCCCCCTCAGGTTGAGCATTTTTGCCTTAGACGTGCAGGCCTATCAAGTAGAATACCTACTAGTGCCTGATTGGCAATCAACTGTCTTTGCTGAACCTCACCAACTTGGATGTGCTCCTTCCTTCCTGCATCTTCCACAGGACTTCCATGTAGTAGGAGGTTCTACCTGTGGAGTAATTGGAACAATTCTCTCTGGTGGTCCTGCTGGTATTCTATTTCCTTGAATATTTGTAATATCTACAGGAAGGAAGTTGTCTTCATAAGTTGGTTTCCAGGTAGCAACAGAAAAGGCATTTAGAAGCTAGTTTTGGACAGGCTGGTATGATGTAAGTGATAAAAGTATGAAGTATAGAAGAGAAAAAACAAACCTGGTTGATTGTCAGAATACAAGTCAAAGCATGTCCACATAGAATGCCATCATCCTAAAAGTGAGTATAAGAGCAAGTCTCTTGCTCGAGGTTCACAAGTTTGACATCTCCATTTGGTTAGGTAACATGTCCATGAAATTCATCTGCCATAAGAGCAATATGTTGTCTTGCCCATACCCTGCTTTGGCCTAACGGCTGGGTGCAAAACTTACATAATATATTCCTGAGAGATCTGAGGATACTGTGGCATTTGAGGGGATTTTTGAAAACATCAGTGGCATATGAGACCTTTACCGTTCTGTTTTATTTTGCAGCTAACTTCCGCACGTTAGGTCATAGTTTGCTACTACTCTAGTTAGCATCAAAAAACCTGGAACATTAGGGAGTGGGCCCTCTACCACAAGTACTACCGCTCGGGTTTCGTTGGCGACATGTGACTGGAGCGAGCTCTAATTCTCCCCAGCTCTTCAGCAAAGCTCCCGTACCCCCCCCCAAAAAAAAAACATCTGTGGCCTATTCAGGGACGAATATGGTATGATCATTACTTGTCCGCAGGCTAAGTCATAGTGTAACGAGGTTCGAATTTTGGTGTGTTCTTTTGGCTAACACCATAACTTGATCTGCGAGCGAGTATCAAAGATTCTGTAGCTTGGGGCCGCTACCGAACAGGATGTAGCTTAGTTGACGAGGGGGAAAGCTGATTGAAAGTGCCAGAAATTATTATCTCTTCTTGGCATGGCCTTTTCTCAAGATGCTGTTACATGTTACATATCATAGCTTGTTACATTAGATGGTACTCTAAACCTCTGAGTATTGTGCTGGTTTCGGGTGTGGAATGTGAGGATGCGCGAGTGCAATATATAAATGCCTGAAGGTCTATAGGGTTACCTTGGCTCCCCCTTTCTCCTTTCAAAAAGAAAAAAAAGCCCTTCAGGCGACATTGTGAAGGCCGTCCTCTCCCTTATCAGCCGCTTGCCATCCCTACTTTGGTATTGCAACATATGGGTGCCCCCAGTACACACTTCCCTTCCTTCCTCAGTTATGGGGCTCTGTAAGGATTTTCTAGCATAGTATTCTGTCACGGTTCCCTACACTAGTCCGAGCCCCCAGGATCCTATCCAGTTATGTGAAGGACGAATTTGAGAGAAACGGTTAGCTGTTGAAAATCTTGATATGGAGGCAATGATCGGAGGTGAGGGTTTCACGCAATGGAGTAAAATAGCTTCAACAGTGACACACCGGTTTTGTATTGAGAGGAGATAAAGACAAAAGGTAATGAAAGGACTCGAGGAAGGTTGTATTACAGATAAAGAGCATGAAGTGAGGAGCGAAGGAAAAGAAGGAAAACAAAGGGGTGAAAAACTCTTCAGAGCTTACGCGTCCTCCTATCAGTGCATATGCATACCACTACGGCCTCAGAGTGCGGGAACATCCCATACCAAGTGAGGCCATCAACCCGCCATTTCCAACATTAGCTTTCTCTGATACCTCGAGTGAGGCGCTATGACTAGAGCATAGAAGTCCTCATGCATTAAGGGATAAACCCAGAAAATTCTAAATTAGTAAAAACTATTCACTCTTTCCTCCCTCCTTTCGCTGTCAACCCCTCTCCCCGCTGTATCAGCAAAATAACTGGCTGGGCTCCCGGATCACTAACCTCTAATAACCAGTCTCAGGAGCACGTACTTAATCATAACTCAAGATAGCTCCTTGCTCATAACCACCTTTTCTTTCCTTCATGGCCCCTGGTTTGAGTGGACCGACAAGATATCTCTGAGCCTTGGCGTCGGACACCCTGGGTCTAGCATCTCTAATGATTTGCTCGTGGCCGAGAATCCTATCAGAGAGACCTAGTACTTCCTACGCCATCGAGTTTCACACAGTCTTCCAACAGACTACATACACGTCTCTGCCAAGAATGGCTCTGTAAACTAAATACAGTACCGGTGAGGGTATGACACACTGCTGGTACTGGAGTAGTCTAAGAAAAGGAAAAAAATACTCACTAGGAAATATTCTGGGGTGGACTCTAGTCTTTACTACGGTGCAATTTCTGCTGACAACCTAACTAGAACCTTCTATTTGCCTTGGCCTTGTCCCCCAGATTATTAGCCTAAGGCTAATCTCAGAGCACCCCAGGGTAGACGTTGTACGGAGTTGATGGTTGCTTATCGGCTCAATAAGAGGACAAACTAGGATATTTTAAAACGGCCACCAGCGTAGCCTGCGATCCGGAGCATTAGCGATCCTCTTTTTTTTTTTTTTGCTCAAAGGATACCTGCAGCATTTTGTGGCTGCACCTTATGGCCACGGCTCTTGGGTAAGTACGTGATTTGAACGTGGGTTAGACCTGCAGGGAGGGATAAGGTGGTATGAGTTCTTGATGATAATCTACCAGACGGGATAAGTCCTGTCCACTTCTAACCCCATGATCTAGGCAAGCCAGACGACTTCTTTGAGATTTCTCCCCTGATAGGGGGGAAAGAAGTAGGATAAGTTATCATTTAGGGATTTATACATATGAAGTCACTCGCTTAGGTTCATACTGAGATAGCTTCGCCAAGAAAGCCTTTTGCCGCCGAGACTTTTTTTTTACAAAGATTTATCACCAGATATTCTCTCCACGGAGGAATTCTAGGCAAATAACCAAAATTCCATATGGCAAAGTCCTTTCGTCCATTCAGCTCCGGTAAACTCGCCGGTAGGCGCTCTCTGCGCTCAATGAAACTCGTTATATTCAGCATGCGCGGAATAGCCCGTAGAATTTGCATCAAACCAGGACCGTTGGGAACGCTATATAACCAGAGCCTGATGATAACGTAAATCACCGGTTTCCGGGACAACACCGTGCAACGGGACAGTGAGAGACAGGATCGGAGCAGAAGACAAATTCAATTGTAACTTTGTGAGAAAAAATCGTAAAAATAATCCAAAATCATGGTGAAAAGGGGGAGAAATGGGATGAATGGCAGGCGGTAAGGTGGAAAAAAGTGAGGAAAACTGTATTTTTAGATGAGTTAGTTATGTTCTAAGTAACATACAAAGAAGAAGGTAAAGCAAAGCAAAAAAAATTAAAGGGACCAAAGAACTATCGCTTGTGCCGAAGCTTCATATGAAGTGGACGGTCTGGCATATGGTAACGTGCAATAGTTGGTGTAAAGGGAGTGTCTGAGGAGCGGCGGCGGCGGCGACCTGGCTGTTTGTTTTGCTGAGAATTCCACAACGCATTTGAAGTTGTTTCAACATCGCTACTGGCTACTGGTGACTCCGAGTCTGAGGGTTCAAGAGCTTTTGAGGCTAAAGTGGTGGTGCATCGGGAGTAGTTCTTGGAGATGTGGGGAGGGGGTTGGGCTGGTGCTTCGAGTTCTGGGTGTGGAGTACTGGGAAGTGTGATTGGAGTAGTAGTGGTTTTGTTCCGCTGACGTATTCGTTTAGGCCGACTGTCAAGCTCTTCGGGAGCTTTCCGTAATGTCAAAAGGTCTTTGCCAGTAAGTAGACGAGCTTTGGAGAGTTGTTTTCGGTCTGGGCGGGTGGTGTAGGTTTTTTTCTTTCGCAAACCCTCACATACTTTTTCTCTAATCTCTTTCTCGGCCATAGAAAAAAGAGCAGCATGGCTAAAGGTCTTCAGGATACTCTTGATTTTTTTAACTGAAGCTCCATTGTCGATTAGGTTATTTGCAGCATGTAGTTGACTGCGTATATTGCGTGTAGTTTTTGGTGTGCGAAAAATCTGAGGAGAGGGTAAGGCAGGAGGTAGAGGATTGCGGTTATCGTTTTGAGGCTTCAACTTAGTGTAGACTCGGCGTGGATTTAAGGGCACAATACCGGTAGTTGCAAAAGCTTGCTCGATATTGTGCTTGGTAATAGCCTCAAGTCTTGCTTTATGGAGAAGTGGAATAAAGACAGACTTCTTAATACCCTCCTCAGTATCCCGGCTGTAGTTATCCACTTGACGGCCATAAAAACTCTGCAAGGGACTAAATATTCCCACATCCAGAGGTTCAAGAAGATGGGTAGAGTGAGATGGAAGGCAGAAAAGAATAATGTTCTTCTGTTTGCAGAACTGTGCAAACTCCCAGGTAATATGAGATCCATGGCCATCAAGTATTAATAGCCGTGGAAGAGGACCAACCGAAGATGCCGTGCAAGGATCAAACAATTCTGTAACCTATTTCAAAGCTACAGCATCATCAGTCCAACCATTAGGAGAAAATGAGAAGCGGTAATCAGCCATCGTAGTTGTTAAGTTTGTGTACCAGCCCTTGTACTGCGCACTGCCTTTATTAATAACCATAGGCGGGAGAGCAAAGCCAGCGGCACAAATGGTTTCAACAACTGTTACCATTTCTCGTGTACCTTCATGAGTGACACGTGGGTTTTTACGCCCTCGGCGACCAAGAACCTTAGCTCGTGATGCAATTCCGATTAAAAACCCCTTTTCGTGCATGTTGAAGATCTGAAATGGCTTGAGATTATGCTGCCGTATAATGGAGGAGAGCTTGGAAATATAGTCTCTTAACAGCCGAGGACAACTGGCATGAGCGCGCTGACGGTCCAATTTGGTGCTAAACTTGGTAGCCAAGTCTGGACGATGGTCAAGGAATCTTGTGATCCAATTTTTTCCCACGCTTATGATTTTATTTCCTGTTCTCTTTTCATAAAGGTAGCGAGCCATGTCTTTCACCATATCCAACCTTGGAGGAAATCCCCGATCATCCTGCTCCTTACACCAGGTGACCACAGCCTTCTCCTCCATCACAGTGATTAACTGATTTTCAACCTGCGCCCGCTGATGGCTTGTCCTCTTCCCAGTATACCAGTAGTAGAGTGTTGACTTAGGAACATCGAATGCCTCCGCAGCTGCTCGACTACTCTCTTGTCGTCCTTCCTTCAGCGATTTAATCGCAGCTGTAATCCGTATTTCACGGCCTGTATCGTTGCACTTCTTCACTTTAGGCATGCTGGTTGCGATGGTTTGATGATCAGTTGTCTCTATGTGGTCTCTAAGCGGGGTAATTGCCAGAGCACATTGTTTCACTTTACTAAAATTGCGCCATTCCGTTTCCCGTGATGTCCCGGATCCACGTGATTTACGTTAGGGGAGGAAATTTGGCCGATGGAAAACAATATGGTACCCGCATAGGGAATCGCCCCATGTGTTTAGCCTGGGGAAGCATCAAATAAGGCAAGCACAATCCCCAGCCCAAAGTATCATAACGTGGTCAGTAGTCATGGCTGGGTGGTCGAGTGTCAATTATTGATTCCCTCGTCCCAGCCCTAAGGTATCCCCGGGTTCTTCAGGAAACGAAATTTTAGCGATCTTTCCAATATCCTACTCCTGCCCGTGGGCTCTAACTGTGCCAAGGTTCCCACCACTTTGAACAACGCTAAGGGACCTTCAAAGTCGGTGGCACTCCGATGGAGTGCCATACAGTTCAATCATAGTAACAGTTCAACAATAGGAATACCATCAAACTGACCTCAGTGATCTCTTTCCTAACTGTACTAAATCCCAACAATATCATGTCATGTCAAAAATATGTCGAGGTAGAGGCCAGAATTGAGTCAGCAATTTGTGCAATTGGTGAGAATCAGAAGCCAAACATTGCAGCATTTGCCCACAAGTTTGAGGTCCCCAAGCAGCAACTTTGTGAATGACAGAAAGGGTGTCAATTACACCATCAGAGGGAGTTATCAAATTGGAAAATATCTGCCAATGAGGTGCTAGCACTATGCAAGTACCTCAACAGACTTGATGAAATCAGGATTCTAGCATGCTATTGGCAAGTCAGATCTGGTGTGAACTCAATTCTTGTATCCTTGCATGAAGATCCAACTGTATCACTATTAACAGTAAGCTGTATGTGGATGCCAAGGTCTTTTTAATAAAATCCTGGATTTCCTATCAGCAAACAAAGACTTTAGACATAAACTGGAAACTATCTCACAACCATGAGCAGCTCAGGGATTGGTTAGAGCGATATCTGAAGGTCACGGAGGTGAAAGGGATCCCAAACAACAATATATACAATTTCGACAAGACTAGATACCGAATTGCCATTGAGATCGATGCATGGAAATTAATGAGAGCCCGAGTGTCCAGTATCTATTACCAAGTCACGTAATTGGGAGTTGGCTATCCTGGTAGTAACTATTTGTGGAGTTAGTATAGTGCTCTCCTGGTGCTAATTGCATCGGGAGCACTACACGTGGAGGATTGGTATATCAAAACTGACAGTTCCAATGCCTATTTCATTAGAGTCTCTGATACTGGTTACTCAAATGACAAGTGAGCACTGGATTGGATTCATCACTTTGCATAGTATCCAGCTACATGCCAAGTTGGTTCTTGGAGGTTGCTTTTCCTACATAGGCATGATTCCCATTCTACTTGAGAATTCATCACATTGTATAGTAAGAATCAAATCTCCCTTTTTTGCCTTCCACTTCACTGTACACATCTCCTACAGCCACATGATGTAGTCGTTTTTCAGCCATATAAACATTCTCATACTGAAGCTTTGGATGCCCCTACATGACCTGCATGTTCTGAATTCAATAAAATTGAATTCTTTTCTGCAATTGAGTCTATACAATCTCAAACCTTTAATCCTACGACTATTATATTTGCATTTAGAAAAACTGGTCTTCTTCCCTTCAATCTTAATATAGTTTTAGATAAACAACCACAGATCTCCAATGTAAACCCCCCGGCCAAATCTATTTGGACACCATCTCCACAACCAGAAAATTTCCAAACAACACTAAAAATAAGCAGATCACTCAAGCAACATCCTAACATCCTGCAATCTGACTTTAGTGATACCTCTGCCACTTCAGCTCTTCATATTCAGAAATACTTGAGAGGAAGCCTTGTCCAAGTTGAGAGTAGATGTTAGGCATATGGAAATCCGAGACATGTGCACAGACCCACGGTAGGGTAACTGCGCACAGACCCTCGATTTACCGGAGTGCCAACACCCCCCTCTGGCCCCCTTACAGGGCCAGCACGTCATTAGCGAGATTTCGAGAGTCGCGTCCCATAACTAAAAAGTCACATCAATGAATACGATTTCATAACACCATATACGTGGCCGCCGCCGGTCTGACTGCGTGCTGTTCGTAGGATATACGGGGGTGGACCGTTAGCGGCATCTGGGAAGTGGAACGGAAGAAATCCGTCAGAGGCATATTGAGATAGTAGGCTTCAAAGTTAGGCTTCCTAAACTATAAGCGGAAGGTGACGGGACGTTTTCGACCAAATACTCCCAGAGGATGCCCCAATAGCAGAGGCTATTAGGGGTATACCGAATCCACCCATACTTTTCTGAGATCAGCTGCAAGTTGGTTGGTCTTAGTAATAGGACCCCTCCATGGGGGCCGGTGGACCAAGGGGAAGCATGCTCAGAATGGAAGACCTAGATAAGTCAGAGTCGCTGGAGACGTTGAGACATTGGGTACGGCCTTGCGATTGGCACTAGGTGACCCAGCGTGAACTTGATCACTTCATGACCGAAGAGACCACTGGAATGATAGTCAACAAGATTAAAGTAATATAATAGTTTATGCGGACATCTAGGTTGGAGTCCGCTGTTTGGAATACCAAATAGCGCAGTCATCTTAACAGAGGAATACTACTCCGTGTCCGTGAAAGGATGTGATAAGTTTCCGGGTCACACACTGTTCGCACATATAAGATTCTTAAGGTTTGCGTACTAAAACTAGGATGGTACATTTGGGACATAGTAGTTAGAAGTAGTCCGCCAACACTCAGATGCGGGACATAAATATCGCAGTGCCTCCCGAGCTTTACAGATATCATCAAGCAATGGAGAAGAGATCTTATCAATATAAAATTGTTTATGCTATAAATCTTTATCTTACCTATATTATCGAGACGAGCCTTCCTCGACAGATTCTCCGAAAAAAGATTTTGGCCTATGTCCCGCAGTGATATACTTGAGTTTGGCGTCCGCCTAACACTAGAGTACATGCAATGACAAACCTTGAGAACATCAAGGCTGGTGAACTCACGCAAGCTGCGCGACAAAAATGCAGTCGCAGATGAATTCAGAAAAGAGCAGTACTGAATGTGCATGAAGTGCATGCAATGGTCACCCAAAAAGAACAGGATACTGTGGAAAAAGAACTCCAGAACGCTCATCACCTTCAGGATAATGCACAGAAAGCTGCCGATAATCAGCTTAAAAAACTGGGGAAAGAAATTTGCCAGGAAATGAGAAAAGTGGTAAGAGACAGAAATAGGCAGAGCAAGGTTCAGACTCTACTTCATTATCAATTTGGGCATTTTATTTTGAATCTTTCTCATAGCATGTAATAAATCTGTTGTTGAACTGTTACTATTGTAGAACTGTGCGGCACTCCATTGGAGTGCCACCTACTTTGCAGGTTGCTTAGCGTCGTTCAAAGTGGTGGGCACATTGGCACAGTTATTGACCATGGCTTACCCCAGCTGATGGCCTTTTAACTACCGGTCCCTAGATCACCCTCGATAGGCTGGTACCGAAAGTCGATCCCGGGATCGAAGACGGATGCCCCGGTCACGCTGGGGTCATGTCCAATTTAGTCGTCCAGATGCGCGGTTGCCCTGGGATAATTCCGCAGTGGTGATCACATGTGAGGAGCCTGAACAGTGTCTGGTTCTATGTGCCGACGTTTTATCCGAGTAGCTATTCTAAAACCCAGCATCCCTTATCCTGAATTGTCGTTCAGACACTTTTAGTGTTGGACTAACATAGGGATCATCGATCTCGTAGGCAGATCGAGTAGTGACTCTTGTGAGCATTAGGATAAAAGAAGCAATGATCAAACCCTCTATAAGTGCAACCAATACAAGTTGAAAAATAAAAGAAGAAATAATTTCAGGCTATTCAAGTGAATAAAATATATCAAAACAATAGTTTTTACAAAGCAGAATATTGAAGGTAGCAATTGTACAATAATTACAAACAAAGCAGGAATGGTGTATGTTATCTTTTTGACCATTGAGAGCATTCTGAGAGTCCTCATAGTGCCAGGATTCCAGAGGAAGTTCTGGGAGAAAGCAACAAAGGACGGAGATTTTTAATCTTCATTGAAACTGATTCTGAATAAGTTTGTGGGTAGTCAGATATTTTTGCATGGGAGGCAGGGCAGTAACTTTGGTAATATAACCCATTACTCAGCTCATATGATAATTTCAACTGGGAACCGAAGGCTAATAGTAGTAGGACAGGAATTCTGACGCTCTTCGAGGATGTAGTGGCCAACATTAGTAAAAAACAATAGCTGCATCTGATATGCAGGGGCGATATCTGGACAACGGGTAGGTGCTATCTGCATCAGGTATATTATGTAAATAAGAAGACACCATGGATGTCCCCGGTATGTCCTGTGAATCTGGAGGAACTATGGATGTTCCCAGTGTGTCTGGTACATCCAGAGGTAACATAGGATAGCAGGGACATCTGCTAGTAATAGGGGATGTCTGGAGTGTCTGGTGGCAACAGGAGATGTTTGGAGTCTCTAGTAGTAACAGGGAATGTCTGGAATATCAGGAATGTTGAAATTTCCTATTTTATTCGTTTCCTAAGTATATTTCTTTTAAATAACTTGTATATCTATCCTTAATTATATTTTCTGGTTTGCCTATAGTTCATGAATATTACTATAGCTAGAGCATATACAACAGGTATTTTGTTTATATTTCATGATAACGATGGGGTAATAGGATGTATATTTTCTTATTGCATGTGTGGGATGTTTGGGTTATTCTTACTTATGTACTGCGACCTTTTCAGAAGGTGTATTGCATGTCGATTTTCTGCTTAAAATCTCTCACACTATTATGGTTTATATATATTTGATTTGAAATTTCCAGGGTAGTTTTTCAGGGTCTAACTTGTTCGCACTTATGTTTCTAAGAAGATTTTCTGGGTAAATTTCTTTTCTTCGCTTAAGTATGCGTAAGTGTATGTGTAGCTGGTTACAACTCTGAGTGTTAAAAAGAATTAAGGAGAAGAATTATGGCCAATCTGCCTTCCTACTACCATCTTCCTCACCCAAGTGTGCCCACAGTATATCTTGAATACTGTGCCGTATAGTCATACTCAAGCTATTAAGATTGTGCCGCCCAATACAAATTTAGTCGGCTATGAGCCGGGCGCATTCTTAGTCATACGATATACACTTATACACTTCAACAGAATCTTAACCTCTCTACCTCTAACAAATAAAATTATGGCTTCCTCATTCAGAATGGCTTTATCGCTTCCCAACTACAGTTGCAATCCTCTTCCTTAATGTCAAAACATGTACCTCCTACAACCCTAATAACTTGAACCTACACCTTATCTCTTCATATAGCGAATAGAGGCACTCAATTAGTTGGGCCTATTATTTGAATTTCAATACAAGTACCAATACTTAAGCGACAGGGATAAAAGCTCTTCTGCGACTGCCAGACCTCTCCTACCCACTCCCACTTCAGCTGCAAAAAACATCGCCAATAATTCTAATCATTCTGGGGCACTATCCTAAAAACTAAGCTCAATCACGAAACTTATAGGACCCGACAATTATAGAGCATGGCAAGACATTTCAGAATATGTCTGGGGATTATTCAACTGCTAGCACGTAGGAACAAAAAGAGAGACGATATCAGAAGTGTGCGAAGATTAAGATGTTGAAATCAACAAGGAGAGGATAGATGAATTTAGAGATTGATACTAGAGGGCCTCGACCTACTTCCTTGAAACGATAGACTAGCTATAGCTGATCCTCCTGGCAATACACAAAACAACAGCAGCTATATGGAAAGTATTCCAAGATAGGTTTGCAAGAGACAATACCTCCTCCTGCTTCAAGTAACTCAACGCAGTCCGCGATGCCAAATGTGATTTGGACACACCTATAGCTGATCATATTAATGCATATGATACCATTTGAAATCAAATGCAACATCGTTGCTTGTCTTCCTACACAGACAAGCAATACACCTTGCTGTTCATTTTCAGATCAGTTTTTGAGTTCCCTGAAGGAAAAGCAGCTCTTCTTTTCCGTTCCCTTCCTGACTCAATGAGTAACATCGTTGACAACTGCCAAACTAAGAAGGACCTTACCTACTGTCATGTCTAGAATAAACTGTTGGACTTGAGACCTTCAGGTAGTTCCGAAGTAGACAAAGTGTATAAAAGCACTGATTTCAAAAGGAGATAAAAGGAAAGGGAAATGGTGCGAAAGATATTAGCTAATACCAAGGAATATACCTACTGCAAATAGCATTACTCCACTGAGAGGTCAGAGTGACATGCTAGGAATGAGTGTAATAAACTCAAGGCCGACAACCAAAAGAAGAGGGAATGAAAAGTTGTTAATTCATGTTACGATCCCTAACCGGTATCAGTTCTCATTAATGGGTAGACAATACTTCTCTTCTCTTTCTCTCTTGACAATGGCTCTTAGGCCTATGCCTATGATAAGGTGGGAGAAATGCTCGTGTCTCTAGTCCTTATCACCTATTGTTCTGTTTCTCTAACACTAGTTGCCTAGTAGAGTTCTCATCTCATATAGTTATTTTATAAAGGTAGTAAAGGTTTGTATGAGTAAAAGAGTAAAGTAATAAGTAAGAAAGCAACTTAAAATGAAACGTGAAGAGCTCATTGCCTCGGTCTTTCTTTTTTTTTACTTTTTTTTTTCATTTGTTGTTTTCTTTTTTATCATCATGTATTGATTGATATTTAGGGTACAAGAACTCGCATGCAACGCTAGCTATGGCTAAGGCTTTTTGTATGCCATAGCGCGAGCTGCATGTACGTTTTTGAGCCACGATCAATAAACAAATGATTAAAAAAAAAAAAAAAAAAAACGCTAGCTATGGCATAAACAATCCTCATTCCAGCTCCCGCCAGGCCCGACCATATCTCTAGGACCCTCTGTTATGGACCTAACCACACATCACGCGCTAAAGAAAAGCCTGTATCCACCTCACTAGTGAACCCGGAGGAAAGGAGGAACCTAACTAAGAACAAGCAGGAAAACATAGGAAGGTAACCATACAGGACATCCCGAAAAACAACAAAATAAACAACTCCTAGGTAGAACCCCACAACAACTAAGCCAGATAAACGTGCGGGCAGCAGAAACTATAGAAGTTTTCCCAGAACACGATGCAACTGAGACATGGGACTACCTGTGGGTGCAGTAAGAGAGGGTGGAGCAGTAGGGTGCAAGCTGAGGAAGGGTGTAGCAGTAGGGTGCAAGCAGATCCAACTGCCAGAATGGGGCAGCAACCGAACACGACAGTGTCAACTACTGGTAAGCGTGTTCGTCTCTTACTAGGCGGTCTGCAAAAGCGGAAGAGGGGCGAGCTAGACCAAGTAGCGGGTTGAAAGATATTCTCGCTTACCGCAAACAATATTCCCAGCCGGCTGAAGCATGGGAAGCGATCAGTCGCCCACCCTGAGGATGGGCCTTGCTCCGCGAGGGTAGGAGCAAAAATGGGCATTGTGAAAAGCATGGTGGAACCCTGAATGAGAGATGCCGTAATGCGTAAAAGAAAGCAAAAGAAGACAGCGAGAGGGGGAGGTAGATGGCTGTCAATCCTAGGCTGAAGCTATCGTGGGAGGAGAGGGGGGGGTGTATGATTCGAGAAGTCCAAGTATTGAGGGTTGATTTCTAGCACGAGGAAAATAGACTGGACCAAGGCTGGCTCATCTCCTTGGTCTTTTTTTCTTTTTTTTCTTTTATCATCATCATGTATTCTTTGTTATTTAGGATACAAGAATGTGCTTGTAGCGCTAGCTATAGTATAAATAATCCCATTCTTCCCGCTGCCCAGCCCGACAGTATCTCCAACACCCTCTAGTGTGGGCCTAACCGCATATCGCGTGGAAAAGAAAAACCCGTTCCTACCTGACAAGCAAACTCAGAGAATAGGAGAAGCCTAACTAAGAACAAGCAGGAAAACATAGGAAGGTAACCACCGGGAACATCTTGGAAACCAAAAAAAGCAAACCACTTAAAGCATATCCCACAACTACCACACTAGGTATAGGAGCTGATAGCAGAAAACCATGAAATCTATCCCAGAACAGGACGCAACTGAGAAAGTGGGCCATATGTGTGTGATGGCAAGAGAGGGTGGAGCCGCAGGTTGAAGGCCAGAAGTGGGTATAGCACTAGGGTGCAAGCCGATCCAACCGCCAGAACAGGGCGGAAACGGAATGTGACCATGTCAACTGTCGGTAATCATGTTCATATCTTACTAGGTGGTCCCCAGTGGCAGAAGGCAAGGCATTTTACCATGTCTCTCATGTAGTCCCTTGTTCACAGAGAGAAAGAGTGACTTAGTGGATGGGATACCACTGCTGAAGCTGACCATGGAGAGGGGCAAGATCAACCTGTTGGCCTGTTGATGAGTTCTTGCATACCGGGAACCGTGTTCCCAGCTGTCTGAAGCATGGGAAGTGAGCTGTCACCAACCGTGAGGAGGGGCCTTGCAAAGCAAGGAAAGGGGCAAGAATTGGCAGCGCAAGAGGCATACAGGCACCTAGAGGAAAGAAAGCGTGGACGCTCAATAAAGTAGAAGAGGGCGGTAAGGGGAGGATGGAGATGGCTATCACTGCTAGGCCAAAGCCATTGTGGGAGGACAGGGTGGGGTGGATGTTTCGCAAAGTCCAAGCGTTAAGGGTTGATTTCAAGCGCAAGGAAAATAGAGGAGACCAAGGATGGCGCATCTTTGGGGGGGTTTTTTTCGTTTCTTTCTTCATTTTTATCATCATGTATTCGTTGTTATTAAGTGTACAAAAACTTGCATGCAGTACTAGCTATGATGTAAACAATCTCGATTACTCCCTGCGCCCAGCCTGATCATATCTCTAAGATCCTCTGGTATGGGCCTAAATGCACACCTTGCTAAAAAGAAAAACCCGTCCCTCCCTTACAAGCGAACTCAGAGAATAGGCAAATCCTAATCAAGAGCAAGCAAGAAAACATAGGAAAGTAACTGCCCGAAACATCTCGAAAACAAATAAAAGAAAAACACACAAAGGAGATCCTACAACAACTATGCCAGGTATACGAGCCCGCAGCAGAAACAATAGAAGTTATCCCAGAACATGATACCAGCGAGAAAGTGGCCCATCAGTGGGCGACGACAAAAGAGGATAGAGCAGTAGTAGGCAAGCCAAGGAAGAGTGTAGCAGTTGGGTGCAAGCTGATCCCATTACCAGAATCGAGCAGCAACTGAACGCGACCATGGCAACTCGTGGTAATCATGTTCGTGTGTTGCTATGTGTCACGAATGTGGCTTAGCAAGGAAAGGTTTTCACATGACTCATAGTTATGAGTCATAGGTATGTTATGTTTCACACATGACCTCATTAGAGGTCATGGGATTTCGCACATATGACCACTTTGGTCATATGATATGGTTATGATGATATGTTATGTTTCGCACATGACCTCATTTAGAGGTCATGGGTTGCGCGCATGTGACCACTTCGGTCATATGACTAGTTTATGATGTTTTTGGTATGACTCACAGTTGTGAGTCATATGTGGCGTGTGACTTGAAGGATGA
>JACCEG010000681.1:5316-45195 GCA_014065205.1 Tuber brumale | reverse complement strand
TACCCTTCTGAGATCAGCTGTAGGTTGGTTGGTCCTAGTAATAGGACCCCTCTACGGAGGCCGGCAGACCAAGGGGAAGCATGCTCAGAATGGAAGACCTAGATAAGTCGGAGACCTTTAAGACGCTGTCACGTTGGGCTCAGACTTGCGATTGGCACTAGGTGGCCCGGCATGAACCTGATCACTTCATGACCGAAGAAGAAGACTGGACGATAGTCAACAAGACTAAAGTCATATAAAAGTCTATGCGGACATCTAAGTCGAAGGCAGCTGTTTGGTATAACAAATAGCGCAGTCATCTCAACGGTGGAATACTATTCCGAGTCCGCAAAAGGGGCTGATAAGTTTCTGGGTTAAACAGTGTTCGCACTTATAAAGATTCTGGACGCTTGCTTATTAAAACCAGACTGGTACTTCGGATGCATAGTAGTTAGAAGTAGTCCGCGAACACTCAGACGCGGAATATAAATATCGAAGTGCCTCCCGAGTTTTACAGACATCATAAAGCAACGGAGAAGACATCTTATCAATATAATATTGTTTTACGCTTTAAATCTTTACCTTTCCTATTTTATCGAGAAGAGCCTTCCTCGACAGATTCTCCAATCAAAGATTTCGGGCCTACGTCCCTCAGTTATATACTTGAGTTTGGCGTCCCCCTAACAGGTAAGGACAAACACCAGAACAGTCTGGCACGGCAGAAACACTTGCCAACGTGATGGCGCGAAACATTAAGCGACCATCAGAGTCACCGACATTCTTTGAAGACAAACCCGCACAAGATATATATGTGTGGATTTTGCAATGTACCGACTATTGCGAAAGAAACCCCCGGACCTGGGATGATGCCCGGGAATAGGTCATATATGCGCTCAGCCATACAAGAGGAGACATAGTCCTTGCTTATACCATATGGTACAGGAAGGCTATGGACGGACTTCAAGGGGAAACCCAGCAGCTAGAGCTGGTGACATGGACCTGCTTTGAACATGATATGATCAAGCGCTTCGCCGCGGTAGAAGCCGAAAGACTAGCCCTTCGAGCAATGAAACTACTCACGTACAGCGGTAGTATTGAATGCTATCTGACAGTCATGCACAACTATAACATTCGTGCACACATGACCGGGGAGTCCTGGAGACAGGCAGTCGAAGATAAACTTCCTGAACAAATTGTCTGCAGGTTGTCAGCCCTGCAATATACGACGGATCAAGAATGGGAAGAGGCTCTAAGGCTATACGGATGGTCAGAAGAAGGACTGCTAGCCAGAAAGAAAATTGGGCGAGACCAAGCGTCCAAGCCCAAAATAGTCCAAGAGGTCAAAAGAGAAGACCGACGGGACTCTAAACCAAAGTGACAAAGGGATGCTAAATCTTATGTCAAGGGAGGTGGAGCCCCACCTTGAAAACGGAAAAGGAACGATGAACCGGAGAAGCCCAGGAAAAGGTTGGGAGGTGCGACAAAGACCACCCACAAAAACTTTGCGCAGGCCCATACCGGTATCCCGCAGAGTGTAATAGACACTCACAGACGAGATGGAGATTGTACACGTTGTGGGAAGAAAAACCAGAACTATCAAACGTGTTGGGGAGATGCCCATATATCGGCGGTAACTGTCAGTTCAAGACCGCTAAAAATGGGGATTCGACGTGCAAGATCAGCGATTGTAAAGCCTAAATTAGCTCATAAGGTCGCAACCGTTCAGAACCCAGCAAGAGTCAATAAAATCTGGGAACTGGCGGATGACGAGGAACTGACCTAGGTCAGTTCATTGGCACAAATGGCGATGGCGTTTGGGTATTCAGTGTCCTAGTAGAACTGGAATCGAAATGGGAACCCCCTTTGGCTGGGGTGTATTGGGTACCGACCACGACGGGGATCGGGTAGTCTGTGTGCAACTATGGGAGTCGAAACTCAAAATGATCAAAGTGGCATGAAGCAAGTCTCTCCTTTCAGGATCAACGCAAGTAGGCTCTAAGTAAAGGGACCCCGCGAGGGACTTACGAGCACGAACATAAGAATCAATATATGGAGAGTCTTGATTGAAAGAGAAGATAGTTAACATGCCCACATGGCCCAGGAGCCAACAGTACGAAGTTCCTCGAGTCACCTGGTGGTTGCCTGCTACCCGTATGCAAGCAAGTTACTATACCGAAGAAGTTGGGACATAGCAATGAAAGATCTACCTAATAACAATACACAACAGGAGGACAACCGATGCGGGCCATTCCACCTACCACACGAGTCTGAGTTGTATTATACGTATGTACTATCTTGCCTTCTGGCCAGAGTGTGGGATAGGGATGTACCGCTTTGGTGCGCAAGGTTCCTCTGAGGGAGCTGGATGGATAAACGAAATCCTAAAGGAAAGGATTCAGTGAATGCGGGAACCCCTCACCAGGGGAGTAAAATGGCTAATAACCGCCCGAAAATCTGCTATGAGCCTAGGTCTGGCATGTCGGGAGAAGGCATTCAGCCTGAAAACTGGTCGCGCGCAATTGCGTATCGGTGAAACACCGCTTAGTATGTAGACGCAGATTGTTAGAGCTAAAGAGTTACTAGTTTGTCTGAGGAGACCTCAATGGTCGTAACTACCCGGGCGTAGTAACAAACATCTTGTTACCTACACCCAATACCAACGATACCTAAACAAAAGAATCATGAAAATCTTATCCGCGCTAAGCGCATGGAGTTAGAAGCTCCAAAACCAAAACGATACAACTGTCCGCAGGGGATTGCGTACCTCCGTATACACCATAAGTGATACACAGTTAAAGTCCTGTTAGACTTGGGATCCAACGTGTTCCTTATCAACAAGGACCTAGTTGAAGACCTTCGTGTTCCTACAGTATAACGCAATAACGCAGTTGATATCTTAGGCTTTGACGGATCATCAGCAGCCTCAGGAGGGAGGTGTTACACTCTCCCTATTAAATTGGAAATAGGAAAAAACCGACACATCTCTGAAGTGTCTTGTGAAGTGGCTAAGGCAGGTCACTATAGAATGATAATTCCGTTTGGTTGGTGGCATCGTGAACACCCAGTGTCTCACATAGAAGGTGTAGAAAATTGGACTTTCTCCGCAAAATGTTGCGAAAACTGCGCGGAGGAAGATGAAGGAATAGCGGATATGTTCGAGTATGATGAATCCGTTGCTTTGGGTCCTAATGCCTGTCGTATTGGAAGAATCGGAGCTATCGAAAATACGGTGGAACTCGAATCATTACCGAAAGAATACGGGAATTACCAACATTTGTTTGAAGCCCAGAGGGCAGAAAGATTAGCCCCTAGACAGACATTCGATCACGAAATTAAGTCAATTCCAGGATCAACTCCCCCCTGGGGGCTGATATATTCAATATCCAAAAAGCAGCTTAAGGCATTACGGGAATACATGGAAACGATGATAAAACAAGGAAAAATCACCAGGAGTCAATCACCAGCAGGAGCACCAATATTATTCGTACCTAAGCCAGATGGCAGACTACATCTGGTTGTGGATTATCGAAACCTAAATAAGATTACTATCCTCAACAAACATCCCCTTCCACTAATGTGCGAATTTAGAGATAGAGTAGGTGGCGCAAAGATCTTCACCAACTTATACCTTAAGGACGGCTACCACTTGATTAGGATAAAAGAAGGAGATGAATGGAAAACGGCGTTCCGTACAAGATACGGACATTACGAATATAAGGTTATGCCTTTTGGGTTGGTTAACGCTCCGGCAACCTTCCAAGATATGATGAACCAAGTTCTTCAAGAATACCTTGACATTGGGGTCGTATGTTACCTTGATGATATTCTCATTTATTCAAAAAATGAGAAGGAACATATTGAAGCTGTTAAAAGAGTTTTACAAAGTCTATCGGACTTTCAATTAGCGGTATCGCTAAAAAAGTCGACTTTCCATGCCACGGATGTAGAATTCCTCGGCTATATGGTGGCGGTCGATGGGGTGTCCATGAGCACCCGAAAGGTGAAG
Organism: Tuber brumale; assembly: GCA_014065205.1. NCBI lineage: Eukaryota > Fungi > Ascomycota > Pezizomycetes > Pezizales > Tuberaceae > Tuber > Tuber brumale. Next base: position 41,210 of record JACCEG010000681.1, on the reverse strand, counting down.
TCCATAATGGTCTGTAAAGCACCTAAGTCAGTTAGAGAAGTACAAGTATTCATGGGATTTGCTAACTTCTACCAACGTTTTATAAAAAACTTCTCGGCTATTTGCAAACCTATAACCGAGACATTACCAGGAAATCCTAAGAATTTTGAATGGGGGGTTGAGCAGGACACGGCTTTTGAAGAGCTAAAATACCGGTTCACAACAGCCCCCATACTCCACCACTTTTTCCCAGAAAGAGAAATAGTGGTAGAAACTGATGCTAGTGACTTTGCACTCGGTTGCGTCCTTTCTTAATATTTTGAGAAAAGGCTACATCCAGTGGCTTTCCATTCCAGAAAGTTAAATTCAGCAGAACGCAATTATGAGATTCATGATAAAGAACTTCTCGCAATCCTCGAAGCTTTTAAGGAATGGAGACACTACTTGATCGGAACGGAAAAACCAATTACAGTCTTTACCGACCATCAGAACCTAAAATACTTCCTCACCTCGAAAGTCTGAAGTGGCCGTCAAATTCGGTGGGCTCAAAAGCTAGTGGAATACAATTTTCGCATGGTATACTGACCAGGCATGAAGGGCGGAAAGCCTGTCGCATTAAGCAGATGGCCGGAGTACCGTCCAGAGGAGAAAGCTACGTATCTCGCACAGAAAACTTTGAAAGAAGAAAGTTTCTTGGTGTCGCTAGTAGCAAGGGTAGGCGATGAAGGAGAAGACTGGGATGGAGATCAAGATTTGGATTGGGAACCTTGAAGAAGTGGAAAGGAACCCGTAATTAGGGTCCCGAGATTGAGCAAAAAGGCATACTTGCCGACAAAGGGCTCAAGAATGGCGGCAGGACATGACTGGTACGCCATAGAGGATGACATTGTCCCAAAATATGGACAGGCATTAATAAGGACGGGTATAGCGGTGGGGCTACATGAAGGAACTTATGGAAGAGTTGCCCCAAGAAGTGGATTAGCGGTCCGAAGCAGAATCTCTACCGGCGCAGGAGTTATCGATGCTGATTATACCGGCGAACTCAAAGTCGTACTTGTCAACCATAAGGATGTGGACTGCCAAATAAAAATGGGTGATCGTATAGCTCAACTAGTGGTAGAAAAAGTCAACACCTCAGATATGATGGAAGTAGATGACTTGGAAGATACGGAATGAGGAGCCGCTGGATTCGGAAGCACTGATATAGCGTCAAGATCTTTGATCGTCAAGGAACAGGAACCTAGCATCAGCTACTTACAGGCATCGGCTAAACACAACGAACATTGGTATGACATTTCAGAAGTACCCGAAAAAGTCTTAATGTAAAACGCCATTATCCTGCAAAAGGGTATGAAGCAGTTCAATCCTGAATTCCTAAGCGAGATACAGGCAGCAATCGAGTCAGATGCAGCTTGGAGGCAATGGAGGGAAGAACCTATCAGGTTACGAGACGAAGGAAAAGATTTCCCCAAAGACAGGATCTTAACCGACGATCTACTATATTATAAGCAAAGACTATTTGTACCAGACAGTCAGGGGCTATATACCAAGATCGCAGAAGGATGTCACGATGCAAAGGTTGCAGGACATTCCGGACAAGAAAAAAGCTTTGGAAATAATCATGCGAGACTTCTACTGGAAAGGACTTGCAACATGGGTCAACGACTACGTACGATCCTGCGATGAATGCCAACATAACAAATCGCCTAGACATGCTAAGTACGGATTATTGCAGCGACTGCAAATACGCTACGCAGTGTGGGCGTCCATCTCAGTGGACTTCATGACCCAACTACCAGAGTCGCAAGGATGCACTCAGATAATGGTAGCAGTTGATCGATTCACAAAGATGGCACATTTCAACGGACTTCTGACCTCGGCTACGGCCAAGGATGTCGCAAACGCATTCCTGAAAGAAGTATGGAGGCTACACGGCCTACCAACCGAATTTGTCTCGGTTATGGACTCTAAGTTTGCAGTAGAATTTTGGGAATCCCTTTGCAAGGCGTTGGAAATTAAGCAAAGAATGTCAATGGCATACCACCCTCAGACTGATGGACTAAGCGAACGTATCAACAAAGTGCTGGAAGGTTACCTTCGAAGTTTTGTCAATTACGATCAGGATGACTGGTATCACCTGCTACCGCTGGCGGAACACGCCTATAACAACTCCACAACCAACGCTCACGGGATGTCGCCATTCTATGCGAACTACGGATTCCATCCACAGACAAAGTGGATCAAGGAGCGCGAAGCTCAAAATCCAGGAGCGACACTTTACGCGAACTGGATTAAGACAATACATGAATAAGCAAGAGGGTCACTAGAAAAGACCTGAGAAGGGATGTCGAAATATTATGACCGGCAAGCTCGACAACAGCTGGACTTTAAGATCAGGGACAAAGTAATGTTAAATGCAAGAAACATCCGCACCCAATGGAAATCCAAGAAGCTAAGTCCAAAGCTATACGGCCCCTTCCAAATTATAGAAAAATGCTGGTCCATAGCATTCAATCTCCACATATCTGATCGATGGAACATTCATCCCATATTCCATGTCGCACTATTGGAACCCTACCGCGAGTCAGTTCATGACAATCGCCAACAACCCCCTAGAGAACCGGAGGATATTGACGGCAATCTACAATGGGAGGTTGAAAAAATCGTAAGAAGCGAGATTTGTTCTTACAGGAAACTAGTACACGGCCGCTATCAAGAGAAGCGGGAACTGTGGTACTTCGTTAAATGGCAAGGGTGTTCGGAAGATGAGAACACATGGGAGCCTGCCACCGGTATGGAAAATGCGGAGGAAGTTGTGGAGAATTTTCATAATGAAAATCCGGACATGCCAGGAAGGGCAGAAGTAAGATAGTGAGGAAAAGGTTTTCCTACCGTGGCCAAGTAAACGTGGGAGGTTTTTTACCCTGACCACACTGAGTCTTAAAATGTATTTAGAAGAAATTATAAAAATGGTTATAAAGGGATTCGCGGTGAAGCCTGGTAGGAGGGAGCTCCTGTTAGGCATATGGAAATCCAACACATGTGCACAGACCCATGGTAGGGTAACTGCGCACAGACCCTCAATTCACCGGAGCCAACACCCCCCTCCGGCCCCCTTATGGGGCCCGCACGTCATTAGTGAGATTTCGCGAGTTGCGTCCTATAACTAAAATGTCACATCAATGAAGCCCACTTCATAATACCATATACGTCGCCGCTGTCCATCCGACCGCATGCTGTGCGCAGGATATATAAGAGGGGACCTTTGGCTACATCTGGGAAGTAGAATGGAGGGAGTCTGTTGGAGGCGCATTGAGATAGTAGGCTTCAAAGTTAGGCTTCCTAAACTATAGGCCGAATGTGACGGGACGTTTTCGGCGAAATACTCTAAGAGGATATCCCAGTAGTAGAAGCTATCAGGGGTATACCGAATCCACCCATACCCTTCTGAGATCAGTTGTAGGCTGGTTGGTCCTAGTAATAGGACCCCTCTATGGAGGCCGGCGGACTAAGGGGAAGCACGCTCAGAATGGAAGACCTAGATAAGTCGGAGCCCCTTAAAATGTTGACACGTTGGACTCGGACTTGCGATTGGCACTAGGTGGCCCGGCATGAACCTGATCACTTCATGACCGAAGAGACGACTGGAATGATTGTCAACAAGACTAAAGTCCTATAAAAGTCTATGCCGACATTTAAGTTGTAGGCAGCTGTTTGGTATAACAAATAGCGCAGTCATCTCAATGGAGGAATACTATTCAGAGTCTGCGAACAGGTGTGATAAGTTTCAGGGTCAAACGGTGTTCATACTTATAAGATTCTGGACGTTTGCATATTAAAACCAGGGTGGTACTTCGGAGGCATACTAGTTAGAAGTAGTCCGCGAACACTCAAATGCGGGATATAAATCTCGAAGTACCTCCCGAGCTTTACAGACATCATCAAGCAACGGAGAAGACATCTTATCAATATAAAATTGTTTGCCTTAGAAATCATTACTTTACCTTTACCTTATTGAGATGAGTCTTCCTTGACCGATTCTCTGAACAAAGATTTTGGCCTACGTTTCTCGGTTATATACTTGAGTTTGGCGTCCGCCTAATATGGTCATCGCTACTCAAACCGAGAGGTGCAAGAATGATTTCAAGTCAGTGGATATACAGTAACCAAGTAAGTTTTTGTATTCAAATTAAAAGAATATGTACATAAATTTTAATAAATTACTAGAGTTTTCAATAGAGTTCTTGAGGGGTTGGTGAAATTGTCCAAAGAAAATATTAAAATGCCAAGGACGGAGAGTGTTCCATATGAAATTCTAAAAAAGAAAGGAATTTTGTATCCCTATTTCAAGAATGCAATAGGGGCTGCAGATGGTTCTCATATTACAGCAAAGGTGCTGAGTCGAGATGTTGTACGATTTCGGAATCGCAAGGGAGATATAAGCCAAAATGTACTCGGTATTTGCACATTTGGGCTTTTATTCTCGCGTGTTATCCCAGGATGGGAGGGATCTGTGCACGATGGTTGGGTTCTACAGTGGGCAGTAAGAAATAGACTAGAGATACCAGAGGGAAAATACTTTCTTGTAGATGCTGGTTATACATTATGGAAGAGATTTTTGACTCCGTATCGTGCTATCTGATATCATTTATGGGAGCAGGCAATTTCCAAATTGCGGTAAATATTCAATTCTCTTTTTTTACTATACAAATACTCCTACATATTTATAATACATCAGATATGCTAATAAATAAATAAAAACCAAGTAGGCCCAAAAATAAAGAGGAGTTATTTAATCTTCGACATGCCCAGGCTAGAAATTGTACACAAAGAATTTTTGGAATATCCAAAAAGCGGTTTCCAATTTTGAAGTCACCGAACGAATACCCCTACAACTCACAAGTGAAGTTAGTACTAGCACTTGCTGCTTTACATAATTTTATTTTTAAACGAAACGGGGAGGATGAATGTTTAGTATGAGAGCTGGAGGAGGAAGAAGAAAGATGGAGAATACTGAGTAGGAGCAGGAATGTGAGAGGAGAATTGGTATCAAATGAGTTTCATATTGACCCAGCAGCGGATGATATGGGAATAAGGGCTTTTCGAGATAAGATAGTGGAGAAGATGTGAATTGACTATCAAGCTTATGTAAATAGATAGTATAAATATTGTATATACACTATTTCATTTGATTACGAGAACGCAATAAATAAAGGAAATAATACAGGTAAATTGAAATAGAAACTCCTACAGTTTATTGATTGCCTCTTGTATCCATAGATCTCTTGCCTCTCCTGCCTTTAATGCAATAAAAATTGATGCTTTTACGTCATTTTCCATAACTACCAATGCTTTTACAAACTGATTGATTGTAAATATAGACTCATAGTCCTCCTGCAGCCGCTCAACTGCTAACTCCACCTTTGAGGGCTGAATCGTTTGTGCTGTAGCACTAAGATGATCCAGTGCCTGAGCAATTGCATGACCAGTTGTCCGAGTCTTCCGTTCTGGCCGACTCTTTTTGCTGACTGGTATTTTTTCTTCTTCCTCTTCCTCCCTGCCACTTTCTGGTGCTAATGCATTCCGTCTTTCTCTCTTCCTTCTACCACTTCCCCCAAGCCCAGTACTCTCATCTACTGTAACTTCTCTCCCTTCTCCATCCTTCATACCACTCCCGCCACTTTCCTCTCTCTTCTCCTGTAGTAGGTACCTTTTTCCACTCCTGTCTCTGGAGACAATGGATGTCCCCAGGGCCACTTGTGTGTATGGGCTATTGGATTTTGCTAACGGAGTTGCAGGCAACCTACTGGTTTGGCTGTGGGCTTGCTCAGTTGGAGGAAACTGGGATTCGGTTTGTGAAGAAAGGTTTGAGGTAAGCGCATGTTCACCAGTTGCCGATATATTTGTACAAAGTTCATACAATATATCGTAATTGACTAGGCTTCGTTTATGGAACTTTTTGGCTTCTGGATGTGCCTTCATATAGGTATCCCATATACTTTCTGGTGCTGTTGGAACTCCCTGTACTGTATCCCATCCAAAGCCCGAATTGTTTTTTATCGCCATATAGGTATCGTAATCCTTTTTCACCTATCATTCATTTTTTAGTTATATTTTTGCACTCTTTAGCATATATTCTCAAGATTCAGCTAACATACATTGGACTATTTGGTTTTTAGTTGACTTGCTTCCTAGTCAATTGCGTGAGCTGCCTTAAGTCCTTCTTTCGCTGCCATCCATGCCTTTTTTTGAAACCATTTTCCGCCCTTTCTCCTGGAACAACCTGCTCATACAAAGTTATTAGCAAAGTTTCCACCATTGCCTCTGTCCACTTTGTTTTTGCCATTTCGCTTGTGACGTTAAAAAAAAGAGGAGAAGGTAGGTTTAATTGAAATTAAAAATGTTTGATTGAGTGTGCAACAGAATCTGACTACTTTTATTGTTGTGATTATTACATAATACATATTTCTTGTACATGGTTTGTATGTCAACCAGACACACACTGTGACTTTCATTTTATCAGATTATGCTAACTTGAGATAACTCCAGTATCCGGTTGCAACTTGTGTTTTGCGATTATAGTACTATCCAACACCCATGACTACCAGACGTACTCTTAATATCCTCCCATATTCCTACAAAGCCATATTGAGTATCAGTCTCAATAATTGACTTTCCAATAACCACCCACCGGCAGAAGAAGGATCTGGAAAAACAGGAAGAAAACAACCATACTTTTAGCCATAAAAAAACCCAGTCATCATTTGGTTAACCTTTCTCTCTTCCCTCCTAGGAGTTTCCTCAACACAGTCCTTATTTCACTTCTTCTTAGGATATCTAAATATCCACTTTCTTCTTCTCCCCCCTCCTCTTTCAATGGTCACCTCATCTCCTCACATTGCTTTTCTTCTCCATATATTCTTTGTCCAATGCCTATGAGCAAAGGCCCATTTCAATATTGTCTCAGTAAGAGCTTTATCAAGATGTACCCTTTCTTGTACTATCCATTTTTTAAGATTTCTTTCTGATAGTCTGCGCTTTATAGTCTTTTTAGAGACATTTAGTGCGATTTTCTTGGCAATGTCTTTATAGCTGAGATGGCGATTTTTGGGGGCTTCCTTAGCCATTGCTTTATCCTCAGCCTTAGAAGTCTTAGAATGTCTTCCTCTACCCTCTTTCTCCTCTTCCTCTTGATCTCCTCTTACTACTGTGTCACTAACAGTACTAAGAGGGATGTTGAGTTTGTGGAAAATGTCTGTCAAGGGCATGCCTCCTTCATGCAAACTATACACCCTCCCTCTTGTCCATTGACTGAGATGCTTAGAAGAAATAGGTTTTTTGGGATAACTGGAAAGAACTGGAGTCATTATTTCTCAGAATAAAAAAAGAGGTTGTATTATCGGGTATGGGTTGGGTAATAATGATCTTCGTGCTAGAGCTGTTATGCAAGATTGTCTGAGAGTAATAGGTTGTCATGTACCCTGGCACTTCCACTTAATTTTGTTCATGTATAATTTTACTAGTAAAGGGTAGGGATTGGCTGGTCAGGGATTGCAGCACTCGAATGCAGATGATATGGTCTAATTGTACCAAAATGGTGGCATCCACCACCCCTAGTTGCTCGCAAGCTCACAATCCATAGCACTTTAGAAGAGTGTCCACCATTACAATGACAATTTCATACTCAACGATAATTATTATTTCTGGCAATATTGCAAAAAAAACACCAATTTCATGAATTCAAAGTCTCTAAAGCTCATGATTTTTATCCCCATCCTTTCCCCCTATTCCAAGCTGTTTTTATATTTGGTTCCACAGCTTTTTGACCTTTTTTTTTTTGCTTTTAATAGGCTTTACAGGATTTGTTCAGCTTACTTGTGGGAGAAGGTTTTTGGGTGCCTATAGTCTAACCCACTATACTAAGACAGGTGAAAGAAAGTTAAAAAAATTGTCAAATAAAATATAAAAGCATCAGGATATATCAGGAAATGATGAGACTCACAATCTTGAGATTTATGAACTTTTAATTTGTGAAATTAGTACTTTGTTGTAATACTTTGCATCGCAAGAAATAATAATTATCGTGGAGTATGAAATTATCACTGAGATGGCAGGCACTCCACTGGAGTACTCTTGGTTGTCAGCTTGCGAGCAACCAAGATGCTGGATGCCACTATCTTGGCACGATTACTGGTACTGGTTCACAACCTGGGAACAGTTTATTTAGGGTAAGCTCCTCTTCTACAATTTTCCTGACCCCGGCTTTTGTTTTCTTTTTTGTGAAGAAGGTTGCAGGTGTCAATACTACTACTTTTTCACTCTCATGATCCTCTCCCCAGTGCTCAACTTTTGGAGCTTCATAAGTCTTGGTACCAAACCTCATTGTGGAGTAAAATGAAATTTTAGCCCTCTCTAATATTGGACTCTGTTCTCTCTGCTAGACTGTGGTCCCTTGTCCTCCTCCTCCCCCTATGGTTGGCCCCTTTGGTTAAGGCTGTGTGAGGTTACACCCTCCTCCTGCCCCTCTAGATTCTTTGACTGGGTTGGGTTTGCTTCACAACCAATGTCTAAAATACTTGGCAATGCATGGTTGGTATTGCACTACCTCTGGTTACAATCGCATCTGATCAGCCATTAGCGATCACTTTCTAGGAGGCCAGCACTCCTGGCTGGTTACCTTTTTCATACTAAGCGAATACATCTGAGTTCTCCGTTATATTCCTACCTGCTCGCTAAGGCTGGACTGGGTGAAGACTTGGAACTTTATTCATTCAAGTAGGGTTTCATTTGTTGGGTTTTCTTTGTACTTCTTTTCTCAAGAAATTATGGTGTGGGTTTTCTTGTTGACTTCTGCTGGTCCTGTTTGGTGCTTCCTTTGTCTTGGCAGAAGGGGTTCTTTATAGGGAAGGATGTGTGGTTGGTCCCATACCAGAGGGACTTGGGCTGGCTTGTTTTTCCCTAGGCCTGTGGAGGAGGTCTTTGACCAACATAGCTCAGGCTCAACACTGAGGTTATAGTACAGTTGTTGCAGAGGTGCCCTTGTATTTAGGATCCATGCTTCTTCTGGACTATGCCTTTAAAGTGGAGGTTTGCACCTTTAAGCAAATAGATTCTAGGATTTAACGAAAAAAACAGAAAAAACAAGGGACAGTTTACTTGGGGAATTAACCTGTGAAATAACTTTATTTCACGTTACTTAGAACGCTTTACCACTTCCCCGACTACCGGTGCCGGTACTGTACTCGAGTACCGGTACTCGAGCACGGGTATGGCGGTATTGACTTTGATACCCTAATTATTTCTGATCAAGCGCCCTGCTATGATATCATACTTGAATGTTGGCTTGGTAGACTTTGCGCTCCTCACACGGAAGTCTGTGTCTAAACTCATCCTGTGATGAGCCACTTCTACCTGGAACCCCACCCACTGCGGGCGCCACATACTGCCTACCTATGGGGCGCACCTTGATCCTGACAGACCAGAAGTTCACCGGTACCTCGACACCGATTGTATAAAATCTCGTGACTCGAAGCTCACACATTCTCGAGACTTTAGCGCCTCGCAGGGCCCATGGCAACGGACATATTTGAGCAACAGGACTTGTGAGAGTCGATGTAGCACCCCGCACAACTAGAACTAGTAGTGCACTAGGAGCTCACTCAGTCGAAATATTGCTGTCGTTTTCTCAGGGGGGACGGAAGTGCGAGAGACCACACTCGCTGCTAGATGTTATGACAGGCGCTTAGGCCCGGCCGATATCTGATTGATCAATGCTGCGCTCATTTCATCCGTACCATGAGCATCGGAGGACCCCTTAGCGACACGGTATCGTGGACTGTGCTACGGAAAGTGATATTTCATGACCAGGTGAAGGAAAGAGTAGAGGATTGGTTTCGCCGGCGACGGACGCGGGATGGACTGCCGGTAGAGTTATTCTGGAGGTAGGGATGTCAACGGTCGGACCGCATGTGCGGTCTAGGATGATATGAGGCAGTGTCGTGGGGTGCGCGTACAATAGTGCCGCGCTGTGTGCGGGTAGGTTTTGTAAACCTGCAGATGTGCTATTCTCACGCTGAGAACGAACCGATTGGTCGGATAGATCGTGAGGAATCGTTTCAGGGGGGGGGGTGTGGGGCCTTGGGGGTTTTGCAATATCTCGTTGGTATTTCGTGTGGTATTTCTTTACTGTATTGACTAGCTGGTGTGTCCCGGTAATCATAAGGTGATAGGGACTGGTCGGATCAGCGCTAATATCAGGTACAGTACCGTAGTCGGTACATGTACATTGTGTGGCTCAGAATGGCACAGTACCGTTTATCTGGCACTGGAGGGAGAATGCCGAGAACGCCGAGAACCACTGTGTTGAGAGGATGGGCGTTGGTGTTTTGCATGAGGTGTGATGCTCAGTATGCCACCATCCAAGATCAAAACGCTTCTTGTGCGAGATACAATCAATTCGCATGTTCTAACTTCAGGGTATCTCAGGATATTCAAGCTTAAAACTGAATGTAGGACTCCCTAACCATGCTCTAGAATTTTGGTGATGGTACACTAGGCCGCACCGGGCGAACATGACTATCAGTGCAAATATAAATTTAGGGCCTGTTTGGATGTCAGAGATTGAAATCTATGAGATTGGAAATCCATGGATTGAGGCCAGGAAATCAAGAGATCAGAAAAAGAAATATTAGAATGATACGATTGGTTGCTTGAACATGTGACAAAATAAAAGATAAATCGTATTTGGATAAACCAAGACATGTTATAACCAGGATAATAGTCAATCAAATATTATAAGCATATCTTGAATGATTATACATTGAGGCACTAGGAAGTAGTGTCAGTGAAAAGAAGCAAGATAAATTTGAAGAGCTATCTTATGACTACTGCGATCAAAGAAACATCAGCAAAATCAACGATGAGTCGTGATCTCGGCAATGCGGAGCTACTGAGACCCACCACAAATCAACTAAAAGACAGAGAAGAGGAAGAGGATGGTGAGCATTACCAGGTTCTCAACTCTGAGAATTTGAAAAAAATCGTGCTCTTGGTTGGGTAAAAGGAGGTGGCAAGAGTCAAAAAAACACCAATTCATACGTCAATCCTAGCCGGAGTACAGTATCTTGAGAAAGTCCTTCAAAGCAACAACCCATACCGTGTACGAGAGGCATTGCGAATGCTGCTATCCACCTTTCAGCTATTATGTACTCACTTGTCCGCAAACCAATACCTGAAAAGTACATCACGAGTGTCAGTTGAAGAGCAGGTGGTGATGTTTATGTGAATAGTAGGAAAAATATCATTCAATAGGGATATGAAAGATAGGTTTCAACATAGTGGAGAGACCGTGAGTAGGTAATAGTTAATATAACTCCTGTATATAGTATTTGGAGTTCTGAATATTAATAATATATTTTATAGACACTTTCATCACATCTTAGAGGCTTTATTGCAGTTACAGAAAGATTATATTACGATGCCATCAAAACAGACTCCTCAGCAAATTCAACAAAATTGAAAGCTATTTCCATACTTTAAAGACTGTCTTGGGGCAATTGATGGTACCCATATACTTGTCAAAGTTGCTGCTGACCAAGTTGTTCCATTCTGAAATTGTAAAGGCACTGTATCATAAAATGTTCTTGCTTCATGCAGCTTTGATCTTTTGTTTGTATTTCTGCTTCCAGGATGGGAAGGCTCTGTGAATGATGCACGAGTACTGCAAAATGTATTGGAAAATGGATTAAAGATTCCCAATAGTAAATTCTTCTTAGCTGATGCAGGTTATGCATTGAGCAAGGAATTTCTTACACCTTATCGAGGAGTACATTATCATTTATGAGAACATATCAGCTTATCACACAAGTAAGTTACATATCACAAAGTATCATCAATTATATACTTCAATTATAGCTAATAATAAACATTAATATAAAGGCCGGAAACCAAAAAAGAGTTGTTTAATCTTCGGTACTCACAGTTATGGAATGCTATCGAGTGAATCTTTGGTGTATTAAAATGCCACTTTCTGGTTCTTGCTACAACCCCCGAGTGTTAGGCAGACGCCAATCTCTAGTATAGCTGAGGGATGTAGGCTAAAATCTTTGTTCAGAGAATCTGTCGAGGAAGGCTTGTTTCGATAAAATTAAAGTAAAGTAAAGATTTATGAGGTAAACAATTTAATATTGATAAGATCTCTTCTCTGTTGCTTGATGATATTTGTAAAGCTCGGGAGGCACTTTGATATTTATATCCCGTATCTGAGTGTTCGCGGACTACTTTTAACTACTATGCCTCTGAAGTACCACTCTGGTTTTAATATGCAAACGTCCAGAATCTTATAAGTGTGAGCACTGTTTGACCTTAAAACTTATCACACCCTTTTGCAGTTATGGAATAGTATTCCTCCGTTGAGATGACAGCGCTATTTCTTATACCAAACAGCGGTCTTCAACTTAGTTGTCCACATAGACTATTATATTACTCTGGTCTTATTGACTATCATTCCAGTAGTCTCTTTGGTCATAAAGTGATTAAGTTCATGCTGGGCCACCTAGTGACAATTGGAAGCCCGAGCCCAATGTGTCAACATCTTAAGGGTCTCCGACTTATCTAGGTCTTCCATTCTGAGTGTGCTTCCCCTTGGTCAACTGGCCTCCGTAGAGGGGTCCTATTACTAGGACCAACTAACCTATAGCTGATCTTAGAAGGGTATGGATAGATTTGGTATGTCTCTAATAGCCTCTGCTACTGGGACATCCTCTTGGAGTATTTCGCTGAAAACGTCCCGTCACCTTCGGCCCATTGTTTAGAAAGCCTAACCTTGAAGCCTACTATCTCAATATGCCTTCAACGGATTTCCTCTGTTCTACTTCCCAGATGTTGCCAAAGGTCCCCTCTCGTATATTCTGCGAACAGCATGTGGTTGGACTGACAGCAGTGACGTATATGGTGTTATGAAGTGGGCTTCGTTGATGTCATATTTTAGTTATGGGATGTAACTCTCGAGATCTCGCTAATGACACGCGGGCCCATAAGGGGGCCAGAGGAGTGTGTAGGCACTCCGGAAAATCGAGGGTCTGTGCGCAGTTATCCTACCGTGAGGTCTGTGCACTTTGTCTCAGATTTCCATATGCCTAATACTGAGTATCACTTTCCAATACAAGTTTGCCTTTTTCTTGCGCTTTGTACTTTGCATAATTTTATTCATAAATATAGTACTATTCATAAACTATTAGCTTGGGAGAGTGGGCAACAGGAGATGGATGAACAAGGTAAAAATGAAAGCATGCAGGTAGTGGAAGGTAGATTACAGGGGGATGCATCAATGGCATCCTTACGTGATAGAATTGTACAAGCAATATGGAATGATTATATATTGCTATGAGAGGTTCGATCTCAGAAAAGCTAATTGTATTTAAAAAGACTTTCTCTTTAGAATTTGTTTTTCAAGTCAGGTGTCTCGAAGAGAGCCTGGCTTCATAGCAACAAACATTGCCGATATTCGTGGTAGTTCAAAAAGCTCTAACACAAGTAGCATATTCTTATCACAAAATTTCTTTCCATACTCTTTTTGCAACAGGTATACAGCCTACTCAGTCTTGCTTAGTGCAAGCTTTTCTGCTTTTTCCCCTACTTCACGATATGCTATAGCTACTTCAAGTTCATTTTCTTTTTTCACTCATGCCCTCTTGCGATCTTTTTCTTTTATTATTCTTCCAACTATTGGTACTCCTACTATATCCTCTCCTGAACTGTAGGCTTCCTCCTGACTCTTACACTTTCCTCTAAGCTTTTCTGAATTCATGACCATAAGTAGGTGGGTACATGATTGCCTACCAGCCTCTGAGCTAATAAGTACATGGCCGTCGGTTGCTCATATGTCTTGGAATAATTCTTCAAGTTGAGCGTAAAACTTTAGAGAACTCTTGCGAATTTTCTTTGCATTTGGGTGGTTCTATAGTTTCTGATTAACTTTCAAATATTAACTAATATTATTTCTGTAGATCATACTTGAAGATAGTATTTCCATACATTATCATTAGCGGTTGGCAATTGACTTTCCTTATTCTATTTGAAGCTACTATTGCTTTTCAGCTGTTTAAAGGAATCCTAATCCCACTTTATCTGATATGTCATTGGCATTAATCAGGTTCTTTTGCTCACTTTTTTTTTCTGGAAAGCTTACTGAACTATATTTACTACGAATTTGTTGTATGGAATAATCAATTCCAAATGCATGCTTCAAATGTTCTTGGATAGCGGTAAATATTGCTATTTTGAAACCGTTATCAGGTTGGCCACCCTTTCGTCCTTGAAGAACTAAAAGATAGATGAGCATCTTTTCTTCTCTAGGCTCCCATTTCACTCATGATTTGAATATACTGCTTGTAGCAGCTTGAGTACTAGTTATTGAATTCTGATTCATAAAGGTTTAGTACTTGCAGTGATGAGTTGATGATAGACTCTCAAGAAGGATAATACCATTCACTCGGTATTCATAGTAGGCTTGTTGTGAAAGACTTGATTCTTTTTACGTCACTTTTTATCTACTTGCTATAATGCTTGGACTTGCGCCACAATCTCTGCCAATTTTACCTTTGAAGAAAAAACTTGAATTTCAGAGATTGCAGGGATGTGACAAGGATTACAATCTCAGAGAAGTGGACATCCAAATATACCAAAGATTGTAATTTTCAGAGATTACCGAGGGACACCAGTTTTGTGTTGTAACTACCAAGAATCTCTGGAACATTGTGACATCCAGACAGACCCTTAGAGGTCTTGGACAAAAGTCATTTTTGGTAGGTCCAAGTACCCTTTGAAACACACCAAAGTAGTCAAACTTTAGGGTTATGAAAATCATAAATTGCACCCCCATTCTTTAATCAATTGAAACAAAAATTTACCAATAGATAGCTGGAGACCTAGAGGTTCTGAAATTGGCATTTCTGTAACAAAGTTGTTTTTTCTGTGTGTAGCTATTAGTACTTGGTATGACTTATTCTAAAACTAAACTTAAGTACTAAGAGTTTGTATGTGTCCTCATACAAAAAGATACTTGCTCCCAAAATCACCAATTCTATAATACACAAACTACTTCAAAATTTAAATCTCACTATTGGCAAATTCAATATTACTATTTCACTCAGAGTTGAACTACTTCCACTACAGGTGATTGAATAATAAATCTGTCATTTTACAACATTTTTGGTATAAAAAAACTAGCTATCAATAATGACTTTTATTAGCAAACTATATATTAGAAACTTTGCAGTCAATGTATCTAGAGCCATTTTAGCTATCTTGATATAAATATCCCAAGTATTGTATTATTCAGACCTTGATTTGACTCCAGCATATGAGCAAATTCAATCAATTTGACTTCTACAACTTTTATCAGTAAAAATATTCATCTATATCCTATACATCCTGTGTACACAATGTACAGATTACTTGAAATAGTGATTATTGGTTAGGACATGACATCTGTCCAATATTGCATCCAGATTTACATGCCAGGATGTTCTATATTCAGTAAATGTCCTGACATGGACCCCTTTATCCTCTATGTTTTGATCATATCTGATTTACAACTTGAGCTATTCTATCCTGATTATATCTGATTCTCTTCTATTCTGTCCTGACTATGCCTAATTTCCATTTTCCACCTGCTACTTGCACTTGAAGATTTATTCTCTTTACAGCTCATACTCTAATAATCATACTTCGAATTATAGTAGGATTCAGATATAGTGATGCTAACTCTTCTATTCTAAATCTTGTAGCATCCAATCTCTATGTCTAGATACTTTCAACCTACCTGTATTCTCATAGTGACATTTATCTAACATACTCAACCTCTCCAGATTTCATATTAATTTTTTTATTTCATCTTATTTTATTAATTTGTTATTCAAATGCTGTAAGGATTTTATCAGACATTTGGTAAAATATTCCTGACTTTATTCTAAGCTTGTACTTGTTCTTGCTTCATTTTCTGATCTTTTAGTACTTTTTCTGACATCTTTGTGACAATTGTATTTTCTTATTTCTATATATTATGTCACTTAAAGCTTTTTGTCTTACTACTTTTCTATAGAACTATTGGTATTCAAGTGGGCTCTTCACTGTTATACTCCTACATACTACATTATATCATAATTTGAGACATTATTTGTATTACTAGCAATAATAGTGTACTCCTCCTCAATCCTGATTCTCTATAGTAACTTTCCTATTATGTTTGGACTTGTTCTCATTTGATCCACTATTACAAATTTCTATCTGTAACATAATGACTTTCTTAGATTCTTCTAGACTCAAAGAGAGATGATATAGGGGAAGAGTGCTTGCCTGGCTGCTGGCTGTCAACCTCATAGTCTATGTATCTGAATCCTTTAAACTTGAGGTATCTGATTCTAGATATATTAGTGTATATGTAAATTAACATTTGACTGAAATCAAAGAAAGTATCTATTTCCTGTAAGTAATTACTACAGTTTCTGCCTTTCTTGAAGACTTAAGAGTATACTCTAGTATATGGTACAGTTAGTAGTGATAAAGCTTGGCCAGACATTTGACTCAGGAACTCCATATATATTACTTTCCAATTATCTTGATATTCTTCATCAGAGTCAAGCTGTAATCTACTACTGTATATCTTGAGAATCTCAGAAAGATTCCTGGATACTATTAGAATAAGAGGAGAAGTGGTAGTAGAGTTTCTTCTAAGGTAGTAAAGCTGAGGGAAAGGCAGAGTAACTGTTCAACTTATGGTATATTCAGAAGAGCATTCCAGTGAGGCTTGAGAAACTAACTTGAAATGCTTAAGATATTGTAAGCTCTTTAAATACAAAAGATTGTAGCAAGAAAACAAAATGATAATATCCTATTCAAGGAGATAATACAACATAGCTATCATAGTAGTGAAAGTTAAGGCAAGTGAAGTCTTAAAGTATAGGTCTTAAAGTGATAGAATATAACTAACAAAATACATAATGAAATTCAAACAAGATGAAACTAGTAATCATTACCAATATATTAATCCAGTAGTAATAGCAATGCAAGGAAATACTCAACTAGGTAGTGGCATAATAAGTAGAAAAAGTAAGTCTACTAGATAAGTCCTGAGTAGGTGAAACTAACATCAAGCTAGTTACAGTAGTAGGAGAATAATAGGATTCTATTGTACTAGCTATACTCTATAAATCTACTCAATTTGACTTATTATTGTTCTCTAAATACTTTTGCAGAATAATATCCTAGATTCTAGTTAGTTAGTTAGTTCATGTTTCTCTCTGATGCATAAAAGAAATTATGTGCACTGCTTGACCAGTTAGATAAATTATTACTAAAGAGTAGTTATAAGATTTAAATGCTCTTATCTTCTTATTATGTCAAGCTTGAAGTACTTTAGTTCTTCATAGATTCCTGATTGCTATTTATCTAGTATATGATAAATTATAGTATATGTCAAATAGATCATAGTCTGATTGATTAGGTTCAGAAACTTGGGTTTGATTATACCATGTATTCTCTTTCCTGCAAAGTACTTAGTATAAATTACCTCTAAAATCTGGAGAACAAAGAATTAATATCTTGAGTTCTGTGTTAAGTTGAATAGTGATTATTAGTAGTTACTATATAGAGGAGATTACAAGGTTAAAATAAACATAGTACTCTTTTGAGATGTACATAATAGGTCCTATTTCAGAAGAAAATTTATACAGTATACTGTAACTATGTGATCTATGGGCAGTTCATATAACTTTATCATATTGTTCTTTATATAGTACACAAACTGTGATTGTATTTCTGAGTACTTTTACTATATCTGTGCATGTTAGTATAGTAAATACTGTATCACATCATGCTTGCTCAAGTCCACTTACCAAATTTATGTACTGCTCTAGGGATTAGATACATCTACTATCTGTATAGCTCTCCATGATAGTATTTCAGATCTTGAGTACACGTCAGTAGGTTGTTGATATAATTGTATTTAGGAGTGGGTCCTTAAATAGGATAAACTACTCATATTGAGGTTGTAGCTTTTAAGGCACAACCCAAGCTGCTCGCTTGCTCACAACCTAGGCGTTTTAAGAGATTGCCAGTACCTGACAGCTCAACATAACTTTGTGGCTTAATATGACTTTGTGGCTTACTATACTAATTCTGTGGCTCAACCTAACTTTATAGTTCAACATGACATTGTAGCTCAACATAACATTGTGGCTCAACATGATATTGTGGCTCAACATGATATTGTGGCTTAATATAATATTGTAGCATAGTGGAAGTTGATCAAAAGGAAAGACAAATAAGAGTAAATTGCATTCTACTTTATATTTTTTTTTTGTGACTTTACCAGCCATCTCTTAATGCCTAAAACAATTAATCAAGAAACCTTCTTCTTATAAGTCTACATTGCATGTCTTCAATTGACACGTTTCTTTGTTTCATCTATGAATAGCTTGTACACAGCTGTATCTATACTTTTTTTAGCTTCATGAGCTCTTCAGAGCGGAGTTTCTGCCTGTTCTCATGACTCTTGTAAATCCAGACAATTGCTACCTAAATATATATTTCCACATTCTGATAAGGCTTGACTCACTGACTTGGGAGAATAAATAACAGTATTGGAGGCATAATTTGTTGTAAGTTAGATAATAAAGGTTGTTAATTAGAACTAGAAGTTGTTTTTTACTAAAACTATATACAAAGTTATTTCAAGTTTAATAGTTACTTAAATGACATACAAAATTACTATAGTAAACTAGTATAATACTATATTCAAGTTCAGCCACAATGTTATGTTGAGCCACAGAATTAGTATATAGGTACAACAACTGATAAGTGCCAACCATGTAGCTGTGTGTACAACCTAATATAACCAACCCAATACTAGACTAAATCTAGTGGAAAAACTGTAGATATGTTTTCAAGGTAAAGGGGAACAAAAGTACGGTTTTTTTACTCGGTTTGGTCCAGTATTAGGTTGGCTATATGATGTTACATACTGAGCTACTACTCAGCCACATGGTTGACACTTATTAGTTATTGTACCATAGTAAGCCACAAATTCATGTTGAGCCACAAAGTCATGTTGAGCTACTAGGCACTCTCTTGAGAGTACCCAGGTTGCGAGCAAGCAAACAGCCTGAGTTGTGACTCAGAAGCTACAACCTTTGTACAAGTATGGTACATGCTAGTCAAAATATGGATCAATACTATTTCAAAATATAATGCCTTATATAAGCAGGATATAGGGTTTTCAATATACTAAATATATTTTACAGTTTAGAAACTCAAGTGATATAGTATGATATGATATGATAATTTATAGAGTATTGTAATTAGACAATATAATTAACTATTAAAATACCTTTTTTTACATATCAAAACCTGTTAATATTCTATTCCTCACATCTAAACTTTTCCATATTATAACCAATCTACTAAATACCAATTATCAACTCAGAATAGACTATACTACAATTAATCAGCTTTTCAAGTATCAAATGCAGGAATCTTAATTAACCTAAATACATTAAAAACTAGAGTAAGAAGGCAACAAATTAGAGAAAGTCTAGTACAGGTATGATCTGATTTATAATATTTGTAAAGTATTTTAAGGTTTAACTAAGTATTAATATTGGAACTCAAGAGTTCAACTATGAATACTCACTACAAATGCTTTGCAAGTTTGAAGATTTCATGAAAGGCAAGTGCTTATGTAGGTCCAAACTGTCTTTCAACATACAGTAAACATGTCTTCAGCCTCTGCTGATGATTCAAGTTCTTATGTGGACCAGTTATGATATGAAATAAAAGAAGATTATAAGTCTTGGCTAAGGTGCTGGATATTCTATAATCTAGCATGTTCTTGATGCTTGAAAATCTTGAAAGATACATTCAAGGCATTAAGCAAAGAAAGTCTTATACCATCCTACTAAGAAAGTAAAAAGCCCAACAGGCTAGTATTTTATATAGTACTACCAAGTATGTATGTTTCTTAAGTTACAGATAAAGTAAGAGAAGAAGGCCTTAAAAGGTCTAAATCTATTTACTAGAATTATTGTACCACTAGTATCAAGAAATAAACTTGCTCAAAAAGTTGCATTAGAAAGTGGCTGAGGGAAACAAGTTTGGGAATAAATTGTATCTCATCAAGTTTCAGGGGTTACAAAGTAGAGTATCTCTGAACCAGAATATGGGAAATACTATCAAATACTTTTCCTTTTAGAAGATGCTGATACAATACTGATAGTCTGTTAACATATTCTTAAAGTTGATTCTAGTAAGTTTATTTACTGAAGAATGAATAATTGAATATGAGTAGAAAAATATAACTAAGATAATGACATTATAGAACTTATGGCTCAAAATTTGTTAAAAGTGATTGTGACATACAGGAGGATGACTGAGTCTACAGATAATAGTGATATTGCTAATTGATCAAGCTATAATGTCTGTGGGGAGGTAGAGAAAACAATATCTCTTTATACAATATCCTAATGGCTGTTAAAACTAGGATTCAGGTATAAAGAGTACAGTAAGGGAATGTATAATGGTGGACATGAGTATGGGAATATGGGAAACTATCATAATAATGAATTCCTACCACTGATAGAATTCTACAAAAGCCAATTCATGAGAGAAGATGAAGACCTACTTGAGATGCCAAACCAACTTTGCCTACTGGGAGATGTACAACCTCTTATACTTGTTATCCAAGATGAATGTGCCTTTAATTACAATGATGGTTGACATTTCATCTGAGTTTATTCAGAGTACAAACTACTAAGCAAAAAGGGACATGGACATGGTCTATATGTTTTTCACTTTCTTACTCTAATTGGCCTATTAGGAGATAGTGATGCATGTGAGATAATGAAATATAGAAGTGAAGTGTAGTGGAATGCAGACAAACTACTAATACAAATTGTTGACAAAGTAATCCCTGCATTTGAGATGCAGTTTCCAGATCGTAAAGGTCTCTTTGCATTTGATGATGTAAGGAATTATCTGGAGTTTACAGATGATGCATTACAGATTTCAGAAATGAACTTAAAACCAGGTAGTAAGAATGCTAAATATATGTATAAGATATTTGTTATTGATCCTTACCATCTTAACAATAGATATATTCAGTTTATGGTCTTACTTGATAGGACTTCAAAAGGACTCAAGATAATTCTTACAGAGAGAGAGGCCTTTGGCCACAAAATTAATGTAGCTTCAGAACCCAATGCTCTATTCTATCTGTCAGTGAAAAATCAATGAAGTTAAATCCTAGGTGCTTGGACAGAAGAACCTCCTGTGCTCAAGTACTACTTGCAGTACAGCCTGACTTCTGCAATCAGAAGAGTCAAATAGAGCTGGCCATTTTGGATGCTGGTCATGATGTGATATTTTATCCAGCATTTCACTGTGAGCTAAACTTCATAGAATATTACTAGAGATCAGCTAAGCATTATACTTGTGAACACTGTGAGTATGATTGTGAATCCCTCAAGTAGCTTGTTCCTGAGGCCTTGGCTGGTACATCAAGCAAGTTGATATGGTGATATCGGACACATATGAGGTGGATTATGGAAGCCTACAAATCAAAGGTTGTTTATTACTCTTAAGAGTATGAGAGTTTAGTGAGCAGAAAGTATCACTCATACCACTATATATCTGATATTACTTAATCTTTATTTGTTTAATAAAATTTTACTTTTTTTAAATAAAATAAAGCAATCTTCAAAGTAATCTTATATTATATTATACATAATACTATGATATTAGAATATCATGCTTAATCACTTGCACTTTATCACACTTTAAAATAAAATTGATATAATATCAAAAACCTTATACCCTGCTTATATAAGGCATTACATTTTGAAATGGCATTGGTCCACATTTTGGGTGGCACGCACCATACATTTTTCAGCCTTTGTATAAGTTGATGGTCTACATAGACTAAAACCCTTCACATCAAACCCTTGTTCTGAAAAATGTAACCCTGAATATGAGGTCTTGGCATTTCAGATGGCACGGCCACATAACACATGTTTTTCAGCCTTGTACACATTTTGGCCTTCCTGAACCATATCATAGAATTCGTTCTCGGATTTATGGGAGGGATTCACTCACTATCACTAGAGGGGGTAGGGTTCGAGCCCCCAGGGGGTTGGAATGGCTCAACCCTTGGTCTATGATGCTCGGCCAACGTCAATGGCTGGTGGTGGTGTCATGAACGACAATAGCAATGAGACTAGAGCTTAATGGAAAACTGACAATGTTGCGAACGACTATAGGAATCGCCTTTGAGCTCAATAACAATATTTCCAACTTCCACTCAATGGCAAAAACTCCCACCTCCCACCAAGGAGTCCTCAGAATGTCTTCCGACCCGTTATATAAGAGATCTCCCGAACATCCTTCAGCTCTCCACACAACACTTTTCAAACCATTTTCAAAACTTTCTCCAGAAGACATATAGAAACGTCTTCCAACAAAAACAAAACCTTCATCCACCGCGATTCATTACCACTATCATCTCACCAAAAGCACCCCTCCCCCAATCCCCTCACCACCTACGCCCTAATTGACCAACCCCTCTCAGACCAAAAATGGGCAACTCCAACAGCACCACCACCGAAGGGCTTGACCGAAAGATCACCAATACCAACAAGAAGATCATCGAAACCTACCTCGGATACGAAAAAGCCTTGGAAGAAATGCAAGCCACCATTGAAAAGCTACAAGAGCGAGTCACCCAGCGCAACCAATCCCAGGGCCTGTTATCTGGCCTGCTAGATAAGATAGTCCCCGCCGTCGATATTGCCCAGAGGAGGATTTCGAGGCTGGAGAGGGTGAGGATCGGGGATATTGATGAGTACGAGGAGGAGTATGGTTTGGATAGTGATTCCGGGTCTGAGGGCGCTGAGCCCACCGGTTGTGAGAGGGAGTCGGTGTTTTCCGGGGTCCTGGCGGGGACGGGGTCTCCGAGTTATGGGCATTTGTCGGATCTCGATTTGGGGTCTATGGCTTGGGGTAGCGAGGGCGCTGAAGAGGATCTCGGTCTGGGGTTGGCGCTACCACCGCTGAGGGAGGAGGGTTTCCGTGAGGGGCGGTGGGGGGACTTTATTGCTCGACTACTCAGGGACATAGAGGTGTGGATGCTGGGTGAAGGGAGAATTATTCTCACATATTCCATTGTCGGATGGCTATATAACCGGTATGGTTAAAGTTGAATTAAATCTATTTAGGTAGAGTGCGTGGGTTGGTTCGATGTCTGTTGTGACGTGAAGTAGTAATGTGTGCTCTTTCGTTACGGGGGGGGCCGTTTCGAGAATGGGGGGCCACTTCACCGGTTAGGAATGATAGTAGATCTGCTGACCCTCACGAGCAATAACTAAAAGTGGAGTGTTGCACTAGTTTCAAACCACCGTGGTAAATAGACCTTGTAGGAAAAGGGACTTCAAAGAGCTAGGAAAATACCCAATACCGTATCCCTCGCTATTCGTGCGATAGCAGGGATTATATACCGAAAATTCCGAGCCTAGCTTTACTCTAAACCGGTCTCCGGGATACATACCTCCTAACCTAGCATCACAGAGCCCTGTGCCATACCCCTAGGACCACTGTGCTACTATTTCGCCCTTCCCAAAATTTCCCAGTATCCTAGGATTGAATCTCCTCGCAGTTTGTTTTTCGCTGCAGTACATGTTGCCGAGTGAGATACTATGATGACCCCCCAAACATCCAGCCCGAACCACTTCTGAATCACACCTCCCGCTTCCCCCGAGATCCCTCTCTATATTGCAGAGGGGTGCCAACAATGCGCCAATGAATTCGGGAGACTACGATGGGGGATTTGTAAAGGGATGGAGAGGAGCAACCCTTCTTCCCTCGGGGGGGGGATTGTTTTCATCCCACGCACCACTAGATCAAAATCTGACCTACCAAGCTCTCCCCGAACGAACGCGGAGACTTCGGCAATAACAACACTGCAAGACAAAATTTCCCCCTGCAGTGGTGATAAGTGCCGAATTACCCCCGGCATCAAGCCAAAGTCCCCGGCGAGCATTACTTGCGCCAACTAGACGCCGGAACAGGTGGCAGCCCTCAGAATCACATCGCATCACAGCAAGGTCATCAGCTCAATGAAACTGGGGATCGGGAAAAAAAACTGCGGAATTCTTGTCGTGCATTTTCTGTCCCGGGGGTGTAAACTACTATACCATCCTGCTGTGCCGGCTTATGGTACCAGATGTGTCACATCCTCTTCATTTTCCAGGTCGAGAGTAATACCGGTTTTGCGTGGCATTTTGAATTACTGTTCGGGGGATAATCGGAATACTCCATGAAGCAGGGATTCGGAAAAGCAATTTCCTGAGCAGCATTCTTTCCGATCGAGTGCGCAGATTTCCGGGTCCTCCACGGGTTTCTATCCTCAAGCTCGGTAATGCCCCGAGGAGAATACCGTAAAAACTCGAAAAACTCGGTATGCAATGACAGGGGTATACATGCATATGCAGCCAAGCATATGCTAATTGTTAGCTGAGACATATAATTCTCTCTGTTTTAAGGTGAACTGATTTGGTTTCTAAATATCTTCATTGGTGTAGAGAAAATCTACTATATTGTTGTCATCGTTATCCTCTTTCTCCTCTCCTGCAGTATGATTACCAGCCTCAGCTGGTCCTCCAATGCGCCAATCTCCAATTTGCATCTCGTCTACTATGAATCCTTTGATTCTTAACTTATGATCCTGTGAGCCATCCATCAGTAATACTAGCCTAAGATTTCTGAAAGAGTTGTTGATAATCTTTTTGCTGGTATAGTTTCTGATAAATTGAGTCCAAGCCTTGCCCACATACCAGGTCATAGACACTCTCCTATCTCCTACAGACCACTTTTACAGCCTGTTTTATTCTTGCCTAATGATTTCCCGTTCTGTGAAATCTCGTAGAATATCCTTAAATAGGTGATTAATAGAAACATCCAGAGGTAGAATGAGACTAGTACAACCAGCTGGAATCATCAAGGGAGTGATATTGTGTGATTGCAGCTTCTGTAAAACTGCAGGTGTTTTATAAAACTCTACTGTGTCAATGGGAAAGAGGGAAGGTCTGTTGAGAAATGCAGGAATAAGGGAATCATCAATATAAGAAAGGAAGAAAAGTTTATTACTATAGGTAGTAGGGTTAGACAATGCAGTAATATGGGGATTGTGGAGTCTTTTTCCTTGACTCAGCCTGAGTCTGGTTCTGTGAAACCTGATTACTGGAGGGATATGATCAATACCATCAGCAAAGGTGTAAAAGATCAGTGTTGCCTAATGCTTATCCCACCCAGATCTTGTCTCTTTAACTCCAATTGTTTTAGCAGCAGTAGGATTATATATTCTGCTAGTGAGGTACTCAAAAGGCAATAGAGTCTGATCAAAGTTGGTGATATTACTAAGTAGAAATTTACCATATGGACTGGGAGTTGATAAAAGTAAATCTAGAAACAGATTTAAACTTGGCTGAGAATGACATTGATTAAAGTGAATCTAATTAACAATAAGTAACTGATACTATTCAAGAACCTTTTGAGCTTTTAGAGTCGTAAATTAGAGATTGATACAATAGTGTTATAGGAAGTTACGAAACTATCAGTTCAAGAAGTTGAATGTATTTGAAGATGTAGTTAGATAAACTATTGAAAAGTAACATATCAATGCCCACTAAAACCATACTCAGCTTACTCCTCTTCCAGCATCTCTCTCGACTATAAACTCTCGATTCACTACCTTTTCTAGCTCTGACTGCTGACAAACTTCCACCAACCTCAAACTCCTTTTGCGTACTTTGTATAATGATCCTTCATGAATAGCAATACAGGAAGACTAAAAGCCTACACCTGTGTTAGAAATAAATGCCTACTGGGTAGGATTGGTTGGATAGCCACAGGTCTACTCTGCTAAGGTATAAGTGGTTAAGTACCTTAGCCAGACATGGACCACCTTACTGAGAAGTATCTAAGTACTCAGTATGGAGAGTGGTTATCCTGTTGAGTAGGGTAATCCTTGTAGTCGAATGGTGAAGTTATCTTGTTTTCCCAGTGATGCTGCAAGTAAAGTTACCCTACTTGGTAGGGTAACTCGAGGTGCTGTTACCCTACCTTTAGTCCAAAGTTATCCTATTTTGGGCATCAGATTACCCAGCTATGGTATCAAGTTACCCTACCCTGTAGGTAACTTGTTACACAGGACTTCAGAGAAAGTTCTTACAATATTTGTCACATGAAATAACTTAAGAGGTTCAGAATCCTATGTGATGTGGAGACCTCTCGAAAGAGTAATTGAGTAGCATACATCTTATTACATGGAGCTATGGTTCCTAACACACCCCTCTCGCCCCCTTGTAAGTCCTAGGCGTCATTAGCTTAAGCTTATAGAGTTGCTTGCACTCTAGTAAGTGAGAGGCAAGAAAGGTGCTTTTGCAACACTGTAGACCGTGTGAACCCTCAGCAAGGTGCAGCACACTTGGCATCCAAGAATAGCTAGTCAAATAGGTAGTCAAATAGATTTCGTCATTAGACCACAAGTATATTTGACAAAATTAGCCATACTATTCAATCTCGTTTATGCAAATTCTTTTATCTGAGTTCTTCAATCATGTCTTCAAAGGATTGCCCAATTCCAGTCCAAGTACAAGAGCAAATAGCTATTGAAATGGCCACGACAGGAATAGCACTAAGCCTGACAGTTGTTGTGGCAATAGTGGGAGCTGCTTCAAGTACAGTAATACATTGCCAACAAGGAAGAAAAAACCATAAGGAGGAATGTCAATAGAGGCAGAAGTTGCTGCCAGAGAAAGAGAGAGTGGTGATAGAGCGTTGCAATTTTGGCTGTCATCTTGGATTTCCTCCTACGATCTGGCAATTATGTGAAATTGCTACCTTAGTGGTACAAAAGCAAAATCCTGATGAGGTTCTGGGAAAGAGGAGGAAAGCATTGTTTAAATGACGATACTAGGAAGTAAAGACACGTTTCAGCAAACAGCTAGATTTTATCCGCAATATTGGTGTAAAAAATATTGATTTAATAAATCATTTCTTCCATGAGGTATTACTCCTACTAGTACTTTTTTTTTTTCTTTTCTTAATTTAGCTTATCGTTTTTCATTCTTTTTTAATATAATAGTTTATATACTAATATTTAGGTGTATTTATTTTATATAAGTACTGACTATATATATTTATTAAGTTAGAGACAATTGTATAAGAGTACAAAATAAAGCCTCATAATATATACAATATTGAGGAGGTTGGATTTCTACTTGGACTTGATTAGTCAGAATGTGTTTTTGAGGTAATTCAAAATCCTCGTGAGAATGGACAATTGCGGTACTGCGTACAAAGTTTGTCTCTTTTTTTTTTAATTAAATAAGTTATTTATGATAAAGTACTTACTACAAAATAGATGGTACATGAGAGTTTGTTACCATTATTGAAGGAGTATGTACTGATGGTACTACTTTGAATCCTACAATTATAGTGAAAGTAGAAGAATTCATAACAGAGTGGTTTAAAAGAGTAAAAGGGGTTCCAGAAGAGATTCAATTCAGCCATTCCTACATTGGATGGACCAATGAATGAATGGCAAGAGAATATCTTGAATGAAACATCAACTCTACAGGTATTACAGCATCTAAGACAGAAGGGGAGTACTGACTTCTACTATTTGATAGATATAGCAGTCATGCTAATGTGGGACTTTTAGAATTTTGTGTATTACAGAAAATTATTCTTTATTGCTTGCCTCCTCATACCACTTATCGACTGCAACCACTAGATGTTTGTATCTTTAGTCTCTACAAATATCATGACTAAAAGGAACTCACTTACTACCATGAACGACATGAATACAGAGTTTCTAAAAAGAAGTTTTATAAGATCCTGATCATAGTGTACTGCGCATCCTTTACCTCAAGCAATATTAGAAGCAGATTTCGAAATACAGAACTTGTTCCACTAAATAGAGATATTGTAACCTCTAAGATTGATGCTTCCACTTCTAAATCACTTGTATAAAATTCCACTTCCACAAATCCCATCCTAGTAGCAGCCTCAACCCTATAGTTATTAAGTACATTCTCGGTTCAAGAGATCCATAGCCTAGATGTATCAAAAATCAGATCCGTAATCGAGTAGCAAGAACTTGTTGCACTTGCGACGTTACCATGAAATGGTCCAACTGAGTGGGGACTGAAAAAGATTATTAGTAACCTGGCCATTAGTGCAAGTTGAGCACTTACCGAAAATGAAAACAAGGATCACCAGATTGAAAACCTAAAGAAGCAGTTAGCAGAAATTCAGAATAAACAGAATGCAAATCATACACGATTTTCCACATCTGGAAACGCTCAAATCAAGCAAGAGAATATTGAAAAGCTTTTCGCATTTCAAGCCATAATTGAGCGTCAAACTATTGAGCAAAGGCAATAACATGTGATCCATCTACTTGCTTTAAGGAAATAAAAGTTAGCTGAATGTAACAGAAGAAGGAAGCATATGGAAATACTTGAGGAAAAGGGAAAATTACCAAAATGTTATAAAACAGGTACAGCATTACTGTAAGGAGAAGTCAGTCTTTCAGAACAAATTTCTGCAGCTGAAAGAAATATAATAAAGCTTCAAAAATGTCTTGAAGAAATACTGTAAGATGGTAGAGAAACTGAGGTATCGGTTGGCTGTACATAAGAAGAAACTGTCGAACAATTTGATGAGGAGGTATTTGATAAAGGTTTTTGAGAGGGAGTAGAGGCTGGTGTAGCCCCTCCTCCTAGAGAGGATTTTAGAAGCTTGTCAGTCAGCTTCTAGTACAGACATCCCAAGAAGAGCAACTGTTTGAAGAAATTTGTATTGTATGTTGATTGTGTTGTAAAGATAGAAAGGGAAAAAATCAAGTAGAAGAGGTTGACTTTACCAAAAAGCATTGCAATGTACCATCTTTATTTTTGCCAAGCCAAGCCAAGCCAAGCCATGCCGTGCCTCGCTCAAGGTGCAACCTCACAGAGGATTTACATAGTCTATACGTTCTGGTCCAACCGCCGACATCAAGCTGTTTGTAGGATATAAATGGGAATATAGGAAGGCCTGGAGATTTAGGTTGACAGGTTGTATCATGTGTATTAGATCTTAATACCTCGAGAGTCTATTGAAACCACTGTAGGTATTGTCTAGAGACAAAATTAACTAGCTGTTAATGGCTGGAAAATCTTGAGTGATAATAACCATACTTTTCTACCAATCTACTATTATTAAAACCCAAAAGAGAATTAAAAAATCTAAATACCTAGTAGAAATTAATATTCAGTATACCATCCATCAGCCTTAGTAATTGCTTCCATCCTATCAACTATTGATCCTGCTGAAGTATCAAAAATCTTTGGGTCTAAGAGTTTCCAACAAGGAGTAATAGCTTCCTCTATAATATTTTTGACCTTATTGACAGGACCCTTCAGGAGAAACAGCTCAGGATAGTGCTTATGAAGCTTGTCTTTTACCAGAGGCCAAACATTTTCAATTGGATTGAGGTCTGGTGAATAAGGAGGAATTTCCATCAGAGAAATTCTATTCTTCCTGAGCCATCTCCTGAAAAAGGCAAGTGAGTCTTAGCATTGTCAATGATCAAAAGTACCTCTTCCTTCCCAATATGCTCCTTGATATCCTCCCATATCCCTGCAAAGTCATATTGATCATAAACATCAATAATTGACTTTCCAGTCACTCTACCCCCAGTAGAACCAGGATCAGGAAAAACAGGTAAAAAAAGCCTATGAGTTTAACGATAAAAACAACTAGTCATCATCTGGCTAATCTTTCTCTCTCCTTTCCTAGTAGTAGGTTCAACACAATCCTTATTCCGCTTTTCTTTTAGATATCTAAATACCCATTTTCTTCTCTTTCCTCATCCCCTCCCCACAGCTACTTCACCCTCCCACATTGTTTTCCTTCTCCACATCTGCCTTGTCCAATTCCTATGGGCTAATGCCCATTCCAATCTCTTTTGAGCTAGATCCTCATCTAAATGAACCCTCTCTTATGCTATCCACTTTTTAAGATGCTTTTGTGCAAGTCTTCTCTTCACTGTCTTAGCAGAAACATTGGGAGCCACTCCTTCTACAATCTCAGAGTAGCTGGTATGGTGATTTTTGAGAGCTTCCTCTACCATAGCATTATCCTGCAACTTTGTAGTTTTGGGATGTCTTCATCTACCTTCATTCTTCTTGTCTTCTTGATCTTTATTTACAAATGTGCTTTTGACAGTACGGAGAGGAATGTCAAGGTAGTGTGAAATTTGGTGATTTATCATCTAAGGCTCATGTCATCCAAGAATTCATACCCTTATAAACTCAGAAAGGTACTTGGAGGGAATTGGCTGTCTGGCATGACTGCAAAGAATAAGAGGCATAGTTTATTTGAAAAAAAAAAAATCAAGTAAATTGGTTAGGCTTGGGTAGATGTAGAGTAATTTCTTTAAAAAGTGTTGAGAGAGTGGAGTGATGAGGAGGGGAGTGTTGCTGTTGCCGTTGAGAGCTAGTTAATTTTGTTCCCGGACAATAGGTATGAGGTCTACTGAGGATGCGAGAAAGAGACTAAGAATGTTCCTCTTAAGATCTAGACAGTGGCATAAACTGAGCCTAGATCTGATGCAAGGCATCCTTTCTGGCACCACTCTTATACTACAATCACCTCTCAAAAGTATTGTCCCGCACGGCGCATCAACCAAGTGCCCTAAGCTGACCGCAGGTACAACAACCAGTCTATCTTCACCAATTGACATCTAAATTAAATGAATTTACATTTAAATTGATACTGATTGATTACACGTTAATACTTTGTATAATAACCAGGTGAATTACGCACCGTATGTAAGCGCCGTGGTATAGACCTGATCAACCTATCAATTAAAAGTTGAGGAACTGCCCACCAAGCGGCCTTCAGGATGCCCTCAAATATCGGCCGGTTGACCATATTTCACTTTAGCTTCTAGAGATCAGGGTAGTCCTTTTGTAAGATAGCTTTCAATACTTTCCAGACGTGCTCGGTTGGGTTCAAATCGGGCTATGTGGAGGGTATGGCTGTAGCTCGATTTAGTGTCGACCGAACCAGGCTATTGTAGTTTTTGCTGTATGAATCTGGACATTGTCGTGAAGAACAAAGGTACCAGGGCGATAGCAGGGAAGCAGCCCTTCCTCGAGAGTCTGAATGTAGGACTTTGACGAGTAACCCTTATGTGCAGTATCCGCATTCCTGCACATAATGATCAAGTCTGACCGGCCCCCTATTCAAATGCATCTCCAGACCATCTGGGACCACTCTGGCTTGACATGCCCCTGTAGATTGACCTTATCTTCATCATACTTTTGATGCGGCAAATGAAAGATCCCGTAATTAGGGGCGAAAGGATCATTTTGTACAGTCGATTCATCAGAGTAGGTATCCTGAAAATTCTTATTACTGGAGCATACATAATCTGAGAGATTTTAGTGGACCTACCTCCTCAAGCATTTGCGTCTTTCCTTTCAGGCTTTTTGCATGAGCTAGCCTTTTAGCTATATCAACCTTGTTCAAAGGAATCCGCTTCTGTGCCCTCCATTTGTGCCAGTAAGAAGCCCGAATAGGACGGCGTAGGGTGGACTGACTGATGGCAACAGGGCTATCAACTACAAGTGCCTTCCACGAGATTCTGGGATACCGCTTAACCATTAACTGGGCGTATCTTTCACCCTGAGGGGCAAGCTTCTTAGGCCGCCTGGACGTAGGAAGTGCCCCTAAGGTTTGGTGATCCTACCAGTGTTTTACTGTACATGAGATTGTGTGGCGATCACAATCAAACTTACCTGCTAACTTGATTGCGGACTGACTATTCTTCTGTCCTACAACAATGGCCGCACACTCAACAGAAGTCAGATCTTTGCAGATCCCACGTGAGGCTCTCCCCTTTGCGTTCAATTGTTTACCAAAAACTGGCATTTTGGAGTTAGATTGATAAAGTTGTGGTCGTGGGAACATGGAAGGGTGGTTGCCGGTTGTCATGCAATTTCCACGCGGTCGCATTTTAGGTCGCAGTGTGTGACAATACTTTTGACAGGGGAGTATATTATAGTTACCAAAACCCATATCATCTGTCTGTAATCATCATGGAGGGATGTCAGTTAAACTCTAGTACATAAGCCTGGTCATGATAAGACTTGTCTTTGTGAAGGTTGGTTATATATAGTGTCTATTAATACTTAACCTATGAAGAGGGCTATTGGGGAGCTACATAGTCCACTATCTGTGTATGATAGAATCGAGTAGAACTAGATAGATGTTAATAGAGCTGTGATAGCTTGCAAAGACATGTTGTATATGGGCAGAGAGTTTCCTAGTTGGTCCAACTTTTGACAGACATGGTAGTTCATGTTACGATCCCTAACCGATGTTAGTTCTCAACAACGGGCGGGCGATACTTCTCTTGTTCTTCTCGACGATAGTTCTTAGGCCTGATGCCTACGATACGGTGGGAGAGACTCTCGTGTCTCTGATCCCTATCGCCTATCGTACTCTTTCTTCAACTCAACTCTCGTAGTTGAGTTCTCGTCTCGTAGCTAGGTATTCGTAAAGAGCGTAAAGGTTTTATATTCGTAAAGCGTAAAGTAATAAGTAATAAAATAACTTAGAACGAAGCGTGAAGGGCCTATCTACGCGGACTTTTTTCTTCTTTTTTTTTTCCTTTTATCATCATGTATTCGTTGTTATTTAGGGTACAAGAACTGGCATGCAGCGCTTGCAATAGCATAAACAATCCCCATTCCACCTCCCACCCGGCCCGACCGTATCCCCAAGACCCTCTGGTATGGGCCTAACCGCACATCTTGCCCCAAAGAAAAACCTGTCCCTACCTCGCAAGCGAACTCAGAGAATAGGAGAAGCCTATCTAAGAAGAAAGCAGGAAAACATAGGAAGGTAACCGCCCGGAACATCTCAAAAACAAACAAAAGAAAAATCGCACCAAGGTGAGTCCCACAACAACCATGCCAGATATACGCGCTGGCAGCAGAAAACCGTAGAAGTTATCCCGGAACGTGACGCAACCGAGAAAGGGAGGCGCCTGTGGGCGACGGCGGGAAAGGATGGAGCAGTAGGGTGCTAGCCGAGGGAGGGTGAAGCTGTAGGGTGCAAGCCGATCCAACCGCCAGAACGGGCCAGAAGCCGAATGCGACCGCGTCGACTATCGGTAATCGTGTTCGTGTCTTGCTAGGCGGTCTCCAACAAGTGTAGTCGCAACTTGAACCGTATAACTAGGAGGATATGGCCATGTCTCCGAGTGAGACAGACCCCGAAGTTACTAGCCTAGGCGTTCCCCCACGGTGAGCGTGCACACAGGGAGACAGGTGTCCACCACAGCCAACGCCAAATGGAAGCGAAGAAGAGAGGTCCCCGAAGAAGGAGAGGAGCGAGGTCGACCATCAGGCCTAAAGAGTAGCCCTCACGTACCGCAGAAACCATGTTCCCTGCCGTCTGAAGCATGGGAAGCGAGCGGTCGCCGACCGTGAGGAGGGGCCTCGCTAAGCGAGGAAAGGGGCGAGAACGGGCAGCAGAAATGCAGTACCGGAACCCAGAGGGATGAAAGCCTCGACGCGTAAAAGGGCAGAAGAGGGCAGTGAGGAGAGGAGGGAGATGGCCGTCACTCCTAGGCCGAAGCCATTGTGGGAGGAGAGGGGAGGTGGATGGTTCGTGAATACCTAGCATTGAGGGTTGATCTCAATCGCCGGGTGTGTAGAGGAGACGGAGGATGGTCTATCTACTCGGACTTTTCCTTTTCCTCTTTTTTTTTATTTTTTTATTTTTATTTTTATCTTCATATATTCTTTGTTTACGGTACAAGAACTTGCATGCAGCGCTAGCTATGGCATAAAGAAAAACCTTAATCTCAAAAACTTGCTGACACAAAAGAAACATCCGCACCAAAATATAAAATCCTCCTAAGTGTGTCCGATAGCCGACACCAAATCCCTAAGGAAATAAAACAAATAAAAGCATAATCATGACGGAAAATCAACTCCTAGTAACCTAGAAAAGCAAAACGAAAGGAAAGCATACCCCCCTTAGGGAGCAAAGCCATGAATCGGAAGCTCGGGCGCTTCTGTGCCCGGTGGGTGTTCGGTGTCCCATTCTGCTGGGGGCATACCTGGGGGGAATCCAGTCTCCGTGACGTTTAAGTATCTGGCGAGCGAGTTGAGGGCTGCGGGTGTGGACCAGAGTGGGCTGTCCTTATCCAACGAGGTGAGCCCCTTGAGGTGGCGCTCACGAGGTATTCTGCGGGACTGGCAGGTCAGGATGGCGTGATCGAAGTCCTCCTCGTCCTCCTCGCAAAGCGGGCAGAGGGGAGAGGGGTCCTCCCTGAACCATGATGGGTGGGCTGCGAGGTAGCTTTTGCCGGAGCGCATTTGGTGGATCCTCCCCGCTATGAACCTGCCAAGGCCCATAAAAGGGTGGGGCGTAAGCGACACGGGGTAAAGGTATGTTGGCGGTGGGGGGAACTCGGCGTTCCAGTCTCTGATTAGCGCTGATCTAGCATTCAGTTTGATTGATAGGTAAGAGGGAGTGTCTTCCCCTATGGGAAGACAGCCAGGCGGGAGGAGGTCGGGTGAGGCCAGCGGTAACGGACCGGAGGCAGGCAAGAATGGGAGTGTACGATGAGCTATTGCATCGATCGGAAGGTGCTTTCTTATAGGGGGGGAGGGGACGGGTGATTTCCATGAGAGGGGGGCATAGACCGATGTGAGGCCCCGCGTGTGGTGGCGGTGGTCATCGAGGGCCCTGAACGGGGAAGAGGTCCGAAACGTGGGGTGGAGTCTGGCAGTTGCTGGATTGGCCTCCGGTGGGAGGCACACTAGCCTGATAGCTGCTAGTCTCTGGCGTTGACGAATCAGGAGGGGCATAGGTGGCAGGGCTGACTCGCAGGCAAGCGTGCCCATCGGAGTCGAGGAGAAGCAGTTCGTTACCCACCTCTGGACTGACCTCCAGAAGACGGACATTCGGTCTAGGAGGGTGAGGCTCGGGGAGAAAAGCTCCGCGCCATAGAGAAGAATCGGAGAGATCAGTGATGATGCCAGCCGGTGACACAGGAAGGGTGGAAGGCCTTTACCAGGCCTTGATAACCTTTTGATTGTTGCGTAGGCACCTTGGGCCAGGTCGAGTCTTCTAACGAAGTGGGCCGTAGTACCCTTAGTGCCCGATGTTGATGATGGTTCGAACCAGTAGCCTAGCCAGCGTACCAGTCTAGAGGGGCGGAAGACCAGGTCGTCTAACAGGACCGGGATTGGGGGCGGGGGTATCTTCTGCGAGGGAGTTTCCCAGTGCATCAGTTCCGTTTTCGGGATCGAGAAGGACATGCCAACTCTGCTGGCTTTCCTCTGTAGGGCCTTGGTGATGGCTTGGAGTCTCTGGACGTTCCTTCGGTAAGAGCCTGAGGCAACCGTGACCGTGAAGTCATCAACATACGAGAGGATGAGTCCCCTGGGGACCGGGAAGTGTAGGGTGGATACGTAGATCACGAATAGCAGGGGGGAGATCGGGGACCCCTGGGGGGTGCCGACCGAGACGGGAGAGAATATCTGGGGTGCGCCCTGAAAAATCAGGCGGCAGGAGCGGCCGTGGAGGAAGGATCTTATCCACGAAACCATGTAGGGGTTGACCGCCTTAGTGGCCAGTCTGTCGCAAAGTGTCTGGGCTGAGACATTGTCAAAGCCTCCCTTGATGTCAAGGAAGAGGGTCGAGACCTTTAACTTGGGGCGCATAAACAGCTGGACCTCATGGGACAGGGTGGCCGCCGCGTCGAAGGTACTCAGACCAGGTAGGGAGCCGGTCTGGTT